>CM038117.1:25263521-25362974 GCA_001642375.2 Mentha longifolia | reverse complement strand
AAGGAAAAGAAAACAAAAAAAACTATTGAAACTAAGAAAAACGGATAATAAAAGAAAAAAAACACACAAAAAAGCAGGAAAAAAGAAAAAAACTGAAGGAAAAAAAATGAAATAAAAATTAGGAAAATAAACGAAAAAAGGGAAAAAACAAAAAATGATTTTTTTTAAAAAATAACACTAAATAAAAGGAGAAAAAAATGAAAAAAGAAAAAGGAAAGAAAGAAAAGAAGGCTGAAAAAAATCTGAAAATAAAAAATTAAAAAAGAAAAAGAAAAAACAATTATTAATAAAAAAATAAAAACTGAATAAAGAAATTAAAAAACAATAAAAAAATAGTAACAAAAAAATAAATAAAAAAAGGCAAAGAAAAAGAAGAGAGGAATGGGAGGACAGAGTGTTCCATGTGCATAAAAGGCAGAAACAAGGGTAACCTAGTCCTATTTTAAAAATTTGAGTATTTGGGTTGTAAAATTAAAAGGGTAGGTAGAATTTGATTTACTTATATGAGAATAGGTATTCCACAGTTTGCCCCTTTATTTATAAGAATAATTCAATTCAATATTATTATTAACTATATTTTTCTTTTAAAATAAAATTAAAAAATCATGTCAATATATATTTTTAATTTACACATACAGTATGTGTAAATTAAAACAATTAATACAAAGTCACTATTACCTCAACAGAAAAAATGAAATCGAAACAATAAATAGCATATACTTCTCATAAGTTATAAGCAATTGAGTTAATACTGTAAAATCGATTTTTAACCCACGCAATTTTTTTAAATTCGGACAAACAATTAAAAGAATTATATCTGCAACTTACAAGAATTCGTATGCATCTTTTTTTATTTTTTTTCTCCGTATTTTCTTTGTTTCAGCATACATAAACTTTATTGTTCTACTAACACTTTTGTAAACAAACCGATTCTTTGTAGACTTACAAAATTGCTATTTACAAATTTTAACCAAATATTCAAAGAAAGGTAATAATTACATATGTGGATCTATGAAATACATAGTTTGTGCATGTACTTACTCCAGACTCGAACATTGTAGTGCAAATATACTATGTTTATCAGAAACATTCTGAATGCTTGATTGGATATGTGTTATCGGAGTCTACCTCAATTCTTCTTGGTTCACGAAACGAAAAGGTTCGTTGCAATCTTGTTGTTTTGTTTTCATATGTGTGATTTAATTATCTCTACTTTGAAGATCATTTGATAGTAAAAATATGAAATAATGTCTCAAAAAAAAACTTTTAAATATTGTGATATCTAGTGGAGGATAGATATCTTGCAAGCACTATCAACGCAAGATGTGCATTGAAGAAAGATTCAAGTGATGCAAATCACCAAAAAAGATGGAGACAATATACAACCTTTTCTTTGATTTGCACAAAAATATTTTTGTGAAAGTGTAACTTTTTACTATGAAAGATTGTAATTGGTGGTGAAGAAGTAAAATTAATGAACCAAAAATACATTTATATGGACATCAACAATGTTTTTGGCTCCAACATATAAATTCATATGAATTCAAAATTTGAAATTCATATTCAAATTTTAATGCTTCCTTAGAAAGTTAGTTGTCCCGAAAAGAGTTCATTGGTGTATAAAGGGGGGGGGGGGGGAAATACACCAATCTCCAACAGTTTTTGATTTTGCAGACAGATAGTGAAAACAAATTGACTTTATCAAACTGCCTCAGTGAACTTGGACAATAGACTAATCAGAGTGAGTTCAGTTTGTCCAACTCAGAACTGTTGCAGACAGATAGTGAAAATAAACTGACTTTATCAAACTGCCTCAGTGAACTTGGACAGTAGACTAATCAGAGTGAGTTCAGTTTATCCAACTCAGACTGTGAACAACTGAGTTTGTCAAACTGAACCTAAGTGCGGAAGATGGTGGTGTAAAGTTGGAGAACTCTTCTTAGAAAATTCTTTTAACTTAAACTGACAGTTTGTAAGATTAAGGATTATGCAGTATGTTAGTTAGTTTAATGACAGTTTATCAAATGCAGTACGATAAAGAGTTTGAGAGAGAGAGAGAGAGAGAGAGAGAGAGAGATCGACACACAAGATTTTATCGTGGTTCGGAGATAACCCTCCTCTATCCACATCAGGTCAAGCTTGACCTGAAATCCCCTACTTTGAATTTTCCTCTCTCTTGTTTATACTGGTCGAGTACCAACCTTGTATCTTCTTCAAACTTGAAGAGAATACAAGCACGAAGGGAGTCGTGACTCCTACAAACCTTTCTTTCTTACAAGATACAAACTAAGACTGCTAACTTGTTCAAATACAGAGTTTATCACCACTCAGTAAGAGAACTTACAATAGAGATTATCTTTCTAAGGTGTTTGAGTTTTAAACATGAACGAATACTCTCTAAATCTGGGCTTAAGTAGCAGTAAGCACTCAAGAATGCAAACACTAGAAAAAACTTTCTTTAAGCACTCAACACTTGGGGAAATTATCGGAGTTTCGAGCATTAAGTTGAAGGCTTGAATTGCTTGAGAATTCTGTAGAGTTTTGGCTTTGATTTTTGAATTTCCCGTAATGTTTCTGGTGGAGGGAAGAAGTATTTATAGGCGAAAAGTCAAGTTCTAGCCGTTGGAATGTGTCAGTCCGTACACTGACACATTGCTCTTCCCGTTGAGGCAGTCCAGCTTACTTCTGAAGATGCAGAGGCCAGATCAATCAACCCATTTAGGCAGGTTGAAACCACCTCTTCAAGCTAGAACCTTCAACGATCTTCCTTCAAACTGCGAGTCTTGAACTCTTCAAGGCAAGTGTTGAACTCCTTCAAACTGGTTAACTTCAAGCTAAGAAACTGAACCTGTTTCGACTAAGAAATTGAAGCATACTAAATTGGCTATACAGATCAGTTTAGTTCTACAACCTAACTCTTAGAAAAAAAGTTTAAAAAGTAACTTAGTGTTATTTTGATAAACATCATCAAAATTCAAATTGAGTAGGTTACCCAACAATTTCCCCCTTTTTGATGATGTTGAAACCGATACTTTACAAATAATTCCTAAGTATGATTTAAACCAATCAACACAGCTAGGAATTATGGGCAAGATAGATTAAATAAAATTAAAGCGGTAAAGAAGCAAGCTGGACAAAGAGATATTGTCATCAGTGCAAAGTTGATCTTTCTTCATTAAGGTATCAAAGCAAATAGATAGATACAGTTACATGGAGGCTCGATACAAGCAAAAACTTAATGAATGTAGATCAAAAATCCAACTACTACTTCAATCTCTTGCCTGCAGCTTTTTCCCTCAGTTTGTCCGAACAGACGAGGCCCATGCTAGTATAGACTCCATCTCGGACTCTCCTGTAGTCCTGTTTGTCGTCGTCAACCTCCACACCAATGAATCTGGCAGTGGCCCTAATAAATGTTTTGATGCTGGAGTGATCGACAATTTTCTCATCATTGAGACAAGGAGGGAGAAAAGTGCGGCAGGGTAGAGGGGGGATCGAGATGTTCCTCTTATGCAGTTCAGTTCTGATCCTCATTATCAGATCAGGCTTGACCTCAGAAATCTCCTTCAAAAACTGAGCATAGATTTGATCAATGGGGTTCATGATGGTCAAGATTTTGATGAAGTGCCGGAGCAGAATAGATATTGAATATCATTCCATTTCTCTTGATCAGTGTGAGAGAAAATGGCGTCCTCCTTGACCTCATTGCTCTCGACCTTGCATTTCTTCCCGGTATACATCCATCTGTTTCACTCAATCACCTTCTTCCTCCTGTCTGCCAGCAGTTTGATCATCCACGAACTGCTTTTGAGCCAGAGGATTGGTCACCACATCAACTCTTTGACCGTCCAAAACCATATCCATCATGATCTTAGCCTTGGCAGCAACCTTCGCCTTGTTAGATAGGCGAGTTGGTCTGGACAAAGAAGGGACAACAGTTGGAAGAGGGACAACAACACATTGTGAAGAGGCAGTACCAGAATGTTGAGGCATTTCAGCATGAAAACCCTTCAGTTCTGCAACTTTGCTAGGCTGAGTTGGCCTTTTCACCACTTCTTACCTTCCCCCTTTTCAACATCATCACCAAGTCTGGATCTAATGACCTCCCAGAGGTTGGCATTCTCTTCATGCAGAGAAGCCATGTCAGCTTCCATGGCCTCGCTGAAATTGAGGATAAAGGTGATGTCAGCCTACATGGTTTCTTCCTTCCTAAGGGCAGCAGTGAGGGATTTGCATAGATCATTAAGGCAAGTGTTCGTCTCTTCAACAATGACCTCCAAGGAAGTTAGGTCAGAAGCCTTGGCAAGATCCTTGTCTTGAAGTAGATCTTCAAGATGAGTGCTCATGTGGAACTTGAATTTATCCACAGTGAAGACTGCGAGCTCCGTCTTCACCGATTCTTTGATCTGGGTAGGCAGCTTCTGGATAACGTACTCGTCTACAGCTTCCTTCACGCACTGCTTCATGAAGGATCCCAGTTCCTTAAGCCAGTTGTTGTTCTCCTCTTGTAGAGTGGTGAAGGAGTTTGTGAGCGAGGTGCGGGTTTCATCCATCTTCGTCACCACCTGCTCTGCAGCAACAGCTTCTTCTGCATGGATATGAGATTTTAGTGCTTCAAGCTTGCTCTACAGTACCATAATCTTATCCTCCATGGCAAAAAGATCTTCAGCAGTAGAGGTGGATGGCCCTGGTGGGATGATTGACAGATCGTCGGTGGACGGTTAAGTTGCAAGGAGAAGAGGTTTAACTTCATTGACAGAGTGTGGTTGATCTGTGAGTGCCAGTTGAGGAGATCGAGGGGACGAGCTGATCGGTGAGTAGAGTTCCCCCCTCAAAACTAACCTCATTATAGAATTTGGCTTGGTCGGAGTAGTAGGGCTTCAGATCAACACCCAATGTCTTGGCCTCCTGCTTCATCCTTGAGAGGACCAAGATCTTGAACAGTTCCTGGGCAGTCGGAACGTCGTAGAAATGAAATTCCTTTTCTAACTTTCCTTCTTCTATCATCAGTTCGTCCATGGTCCGAAGGTAGAACACGGAAGCAAGGTCCTTGAATGAACTCTCTTTGACAGAATGGCTATTCCTCCATTTCCAGGGTGGACTGAATCCCTGGAAAGGTAGAGTGTATGAAAGAAGTGGATTTATTGCAAAATACCTTGAGAATGATAAGAGCATCCTCACGGGCATAATCGAACTCTTGATTGTCAACTTCAATGACGTCCTCAGTAGCAGGTGGTTGTTGAATCTGGGCTTCATCAATCTGCACGTCCAAATCCAAATGTGGCATCTCCTGGTTTTCCATAAAGTGAAGTAGAGAAGGGGAGTTGATGGTCATTGGCTAGTGCTGGACAGCCGGATAGTGAACTCCCTCGCCAATCAGTTGAGCTGACAAAATGATTGGAGGGGACCTGACTGGTGATTGAACTAGCTCCTCATGAGCTGGAGAAGGCTGAGCTGAGACAGACTCTAGCTCGGACTCCAAGTTCCGGTGCAGTGGCAGAGGAGAGCTGGCGGTAAGCGGTTTTGCATGTTTAGGCTACTTCCCTCTATCTCCAGCTGCAGGTTGAGCTGCATCACCGGCTTGATCAGCATCCTGCACATCCTTGTTCTTGGGAATGCTCCATTTGGGATTGGTCAATCCCATAGCCATCAGCAGAGATTTGGTGGCGGCGTCAACTTTATTGAATAGATAGCTCACAACACCAAGCTATTTCTCCAGCTACTGACTGGAGTGAGGAATACGCTTATCCTCTGGAATATTAGTTTTATCAGACCATTCACGATCTGGCAGATGAGAGAGGAGAAGAATGCTTATCTTGCACCCATGGTGTAGAGGCCTTCCCACCTTCACCTCATACACCTTCTTGCCTTCTCCGATTTGGGTGATGAAGGCAGCTTCTTCCATAAACAGATTGACCAACAATCTGACCCAATTCATATCCAAATTCTTCACCACTGCTGTCATAACTCTAAACTTTGGTGAGTGACACTCTCATTAGTTCCGGCGTAGGATAAGAACACCTTGTGCACAAAATCAAAGAGCACATGGTATTCCGGCTTAAGCAACTTTTGGTTGAAGGTCTTGAGATTGAAGACCTTCAATGGCGTCACCAACGCCAACTGGTAGAACTCATCATGCACGTCGGAGAGAGGGATATCATTAACCTTGCATATCTTTCCCTCATCTTCAAGAGAATATGCCTGTAAAATGAGAGGAAGAACTAGAATCGGCAAATCAGGGAACCCTGAATAGGAAGGCAAAACATCACCGTCGTAGGGTCCTTGTCCTCCGTCTCCATGGTGTAGTAGAATTTGGCAACTTGCTTCGGCAGGATACAAGAAGGCCTCGCTGTGAAGATGGAATGGAAGCCTTTACACTGGTGGATGGTTTCTAAAAGCAGGTTGAGGCCCTTGAAACCATAGTGGTCGAGCACAGTGATGAACTCCAGTAAGATCTCCAACATTACAATCTTTATATGCTCCGTCCAAGAAAGATGGACCCTTGTAGTTGCCGGCTGCTCGGTTGCTTACCCGGAGGTGGAGGTTTTTGCAGACATTTTAAGTGAATTAGAGTTAGGAATTTTTGAATTTTTAAATGAGGGTTTAAGAGAAAAAAAAGGCGGAATTCAAAAATTTGATAAGTGTGGAATGATGATCTCCACAGTGCATAGTACTAATTTATAGTGCTTGAATCAACGGTCAAGATTGAGTGTATCAATCTGGACGGTTTAGATTGTGCATGAGTGTGAAACGTGAGATCGTGGGGTGGTTGGTGGGCGAGTGGGCTGCGAGTGGGTAGGTGAGTGCGTTGCACACAGGTCATCCTTCCATGCAATTGTCGCTTCTAAATTTAATGCGCCCTCGATCCATGTGAAAACCTTTAACATTTTTGGCAAAAGTGGGAGAATGTCATTGGTTGTGTTAGATAATATTTTAATAAATAACAACACACATGCATTAATAAATTAAAATGATTGGGAAGATAAGACTTATTAAGGAAGGTTTAGAGTTGGTGACTGATACGAAGTCTCCAGTTCCCCCTTAAACTGTGACGGTCAAACTGTTGGTAACAGATCAGATTGTTGATGCAATTGAAGTATGAACTAATCCGTTCCCATCGAACTGGACCAAGAAGGTGATATGGGTGAACAAACTGTCAAGTTACACTGAGTAACCCTAGTTTGCCACACAACATTTTGAACCTTTCTTCTTGAAGGGGTTTGGTCAAAATATCAGCTCGCTGAATATCAGTGTTGATATTCTCTATCACCACATCCTTCTTCTCCACGTGGTCTCGAATAAAATGATGTCTAACATCAATATGCTTGCATCTTGTGTAGTGAACTGGATTCATGGTGATTGCGATTGCACTTGTGCTGTCGTAAAAGATTGACACTTCACTAATTGAGATTTCGTAGTCTTTAAGCTATTACTTTAACCACAAAATCTTAGCACAACAGCTCCCAGCTGCCATATATCCAGTTTAAGTTGTTGAGGTGGCCATGGAAGTTTGCTTAGACAGCTTGGTCAGCTGCTCATGTTGCATAAGCAACTGCTTCTGTTTCTTCTTGATAATCATATCTAGGGATTCATCTCCTGGCTCCTGCTCCAGATCTTGCTCTGGCTCTTGCTCCTGCTCTTGACCATAATCTTGGTCATTTTCCACATCAATGTCATAGTCAGTAAAAAAACCATCCACTTGTTCGGGGTTGCCATTCTTGTTGGCCTGACTAGGAATGATGTCTTGTTGGGCTTGCTTCAGTTTTTGAGTCATCTACTTTTGCGCAAATGTTCTTTTCTCCCGACTTGCCTCAGTTATGATGCGGGGTTGAATAGCCTTACTCTAAGGGGTGGACCCCTTAGATATGACTATGCCCTCTTCACCGAGAGCTTCGTTCAACGAAGTTTGCATCAAAAGCTTGATTTGGTCTACCCAAGTGCTAGGCATGCTGGGTTCCACACTATTGCCAACATTTACTGTGTTAGAAAGAGCGAGTATAGAAGCTTTCTCATTAGTATGAGGGGCTGAATCATCTCGTCGAGGTTCAGAACCTCCTTGAATTGTAGCATTCACTGATGACGCCATTTATTCCTTTGCTTCTGTATAAGAAACGGGGATACATAATTATTATATGCATAGAACTTAGGTTATCTTTACCTTTTTTCTGAAAAGTAAAGGAGAATATTAGCAGCTCTCCAAGGCGCGCAATTATTATAATTCATTATTTTTAGAATGGGATGAGGTCTGGGGCTTCTGCACCAACTTTTACCCCTCATCCTCCAAATTGTTTTCAAGTTTTTCAACTTGCTTATGCTTCTGCATGATATCCATAAGCATTATAGCTTTTGCGGATTTTACTTGAGTGTGATTTTCTCAAGGGTTTTTCATGGAATGTGGAGCCCATTTTCTTTCTTGGGTCTTATCCTCTTCTTCCAACCCCCTTTTTTTTTTTGAGATATTCCCCCACTCAGACGCCTAACTTGGTTAGGGCCTTTTACTATAGATTTGCCTTATTTAGAAATAAGGGCTTATAACTTTTGCTTTTGCCTCAGCACGAATTTTTCAAGTGCATGGTTCTGCTAGGGCTTTTTGCTCTTTTCATTCTCATATTTCTAAGAATGAAAAGGAAGTTTTTCAGTAGAAATTACGTTGGAAAATTTCAGCAAAAAACCAGTAAGAACTGTGAGATTCCGTTCCAAGAAAACGCGTTAGTAAGTTCTAAAATTCTTCCTTATTTTCTTATGGAAAAAAGAAAGAAAATATTAGCTAATAATCAGTACGAATTAAGGGGATAACGTATTAGGATATGTTATCTAGAGCAGAGTCATAATATCATATGCTTCCTGCATCATCTATACATGAATCGTAAGTAAAGACAACTAATTCATTTTTTAAGAATAAATATGGAAATCAACGCCTTGCAGCTTAAAGATTTTCCCTCAGACGGCGCCAGTTATTAGATTCAGGTCATTGATCTACAACAAATATATAAAGGAGTATAGCGTGGATGAGGTGAAATACCTTCAAACCTCTGTCTTCAGTTCTGCTCCCATTGACAAGAGAAAAAAGTTGCCCTTTCGCCGGTTCCGGCCTAGAGCCTATGCAAAAAAAGACCCGAAGGAGGTTCCCCCAGAAAGGGACTACGACGCTCAAGTCAGACTTGAGCGTATAAAAAATTTAAGGTTCCCTTTGGGAAGAGAACCTCTACAAGTATAACATGAGTGAGTGTGTGAGCTTGTGCAATTTCTCAGAGAAACTTGCAGAGCTAAGTGCGATAATGGAGAGAGTTAAGTCTCAAAATCACGTACCTTGTGAATGAAGATAATGTCTCTATTTATTGGCTCAGAGAAAACATGGATATTACCGTGTTTCCGCATGAAGACATGGAGGGGGGTAGGGGCAATATAGTCTTTTATTCGGGGACAACATCTCGAATGCCCATCAGAACAGTCCCCTTTTCTGCAGGGAAATCATCGTCCTTTATCTGCGAATGAATGGCCACATAGAGTGGTCCCAAAAGTTAGTTAGAGAATATTCTGGGCTTCTCGGCTTTTAGCTCAGAAACGAAATAGTACTTCTACTTGTGAGGCATAAGCGATGCCAGCTGTGCTGCTTTTTAAAAGAGTCTTGACTGGGATGTGATACTTATGTTCTGTAGCCCAAAGGCTAGCTTCTATTCTTGCTTATGCTTTTGACCGTGAAGAGAAGTAATGGTGAAATGCGGTTACTTGTGACACGTGGCCATAACTTATAATAATATAAACACCTTAATCCATGATATGCAGATATTAAGTAGTTTTTATAGGAGGTTAATGATACTAGCTGATATTTTCCCTATCAGAGTCCTTCTGGATTTCTTTCGAGAATGGACTAGACTTTTGGTTTGACTTTCGAGAAGTCACATGTATACGAGGGAATACTAAGACTCATCTTTTCCTTGCTCCTGGGAGATTTTGTGATTCTTCCATCCTTTCCTCTCTCTTATCATGAGAGGGGAGAGTTTTTTGCAATTCTTCCAATCGCTTAGACAGCTTGGTTAGCTGCTCTTGTTGCATAAGCAACTATTTCTGCCTCTTGATAATCATATCTGGGGATTCATCTCCTGGCTCCTGCTCCAGATCTTGCTTTGGCTCTTGCTCCTGCTCTTGACCACAATCTTGGTCATTTTCCACATCAATGTCATAGTCAGTAAAATAACCATCCACTTGTTCGAGATTGCCATTCTTGTTGGCCTGACTAGGAATGATGTCTTGTAGGGCTTGTATCAGTTTTTGAGTCATTTGCTTTTGCACAAATGCTCTTTTCTCCCGACCTGCCTCAGTTACAATGCGAGGTTGAATAGTCTTACTCTAAGGGGTGGACCCCTTAGATATGACTATGCCCTCTTCACTGAGAGCTTCCTTCAACGAAGTTTGTATCAAAAGCTTGATTTGGTCTACCCAAGCTTGATTTTCCAGCATTTAATGTGTTAGAAAGAGCGAGTATAGAAGCTTTCTCATTATTATGAGGGGCTGAATCGTCTCGTCGAGGTTCAGAACCTCCTTGAATTGTAGCATTCCCTGATGATGCCATTTATTCCTTTGCTTCTGTATAAGAAACGGGGATACATAGTTATATTTATGCATAGAACTTAGGTCATCTTTACTTTTTTCTGAAAAGTAAAGGAGAATATTAGCGGCTCTCCATGGCGCGCAATTATTATAATTCATTATTTTTAGAATGGGATGAGGTCTGGGGTTTCTGCACCCACTTTTGCCCTTCATCCTTTGAATTGTTTTCAAGTTTTTCAACTTGCTTATGCTTCTGCATGATATCCATAAGCATTATAGCTTTTGCGGATTTTACTTGAGTGTGTTTTTCTCAAGGGTTTTTCATGGAATGTGGAGTCCATTTTCTTTCTTGGGTCTTATCCTCTTCTTCCAACCTTTTTTTAAGATATTCCCCCACTCAGACGCCTAACTTGGTTAGGGCATTTTACTATAGACTTGACTTATTCAGAAATAAGGGCTTATAATTTTTGCTTTTGCCTCAACACGAATTTTTCAAGTGCATGGTTCTGCCAGGGCTTTTTGCTCTTTTCATTCTCATATTTTTAAGAATGAAAAGGAAGTTTTTCAATAAAACTTACGTTGAAAAATCTCAGCAAAAAATTAGTAAGCCGTTCCAAGAAAACACATTAATACGCTATTAAATTCTTCCTTCTTCAATCATGGTAAAAAAAAGAAAGAAAATATTAGCCAACAATCAATACAAATTAAAGGGATAACATATTAGGATCAGTTATCCAGAATAGAGTCATAAGTGGTGATATCATACGCTTTCTGCATCAACTATATAAGAATCATGAGTGATGACAACTAATTCATTTTCAAGAATAAATAGGGAAATCAACGCCTTGCAGCTCAAAGATTTTCCCAGAGACGGCGTGATGAGATGGGACTTAGCATTGAAGAGACCAATCGGGACTTGCAGCTCGGAGGTGCAGTGACGAGATCGAGAGCCAAGAAGCTGCAAGGTTATTTGTAATGCTACATTTCGAAGAGATTGGCAAATGATGGAGTCGAATTTCATCAATACAAGTTGGTGAATTTAACAAGTGTTGAAGATGAAGATTTGGGCGTCCATCATTGAAGAAAAGGAAGACAAGTCCAAGAAAACAAATTTTCTTATATTTTATTTGGGCTTAAAAACTTTGTATTTATTTTTAATTTAGTTTAGTCCAATTATCACAACATGTTTAGGTGATTAATTGGCCCAGTTATATTTAATTAAGGAGTCCGAAATTATCAAGCCCAAGCCTTGCTAATTTCGAAAACCTACCTAGCTTAGGAATTAGATTAGTATTTATGTTAATTTTCGTTCATACTTTGAGACAGACTTGATTGAATGCAAAAACAGCTTTACGCTATTCTCTTGTCTCACATAACAAATCGTTCCTTAGGTAGAGTTTGATATTGGCGATTTCAAGCTTGAACTCATCGAATCGTTCGTGATATCTCGTAGTATCCGGGTTAGTCGAGCCACGAAGATTGCTCCATAAACGCGTTTCGGATTCACGTAGATCCGGGGTTCGTTTCGGGTAAGATTCACAATTTGTTTCCGTTTTAAATTCTGCAATTCGTGTTCTTTTCATTTTCCCAGCCATTCATCATCGTTCATATATCATAAATATCCATCCTCCATTGTTCCTGTAGCTATTCCATCCCAGAAAACCCTTAGATTAATTCCAGATATGTTTTGAAACCCTAGTTCTGTCCCGAAACTGACCACCGAGCCAAATCAAAAACTACTCGTGCATTTTCACTGAATTTTGGATATTTTCTTCATAACCCTAAGTTGTAACTCCTGTTAAAATTTGAGCTTAATCGGAATTGAATTGCTTAGGTTTCTGTCGACGCCTATTCAGTGTAATTTGGGTAGAAATTCAGGTTCCCTGTCATTCGATTTTTTTCATAGTTATATTTGGATTAAATCTTTCGTGTCTGACGTTGTTCGATTCTCAGCTTCCGCATACTGTGATCGCATCACGGCGCCAGTTGTTAGATCCAGGGTCATTGATCTACAATGAAAATAATAAAACATGGATGAGGTGAAACACCTTCAAACTCCTGCTTTAACTTTGATTCCATTGATGCTGGAATAATGCCTTTTCCCGTCGTCCGAGCTCCATGTCTTTGCAAAAAAGATCCGGAGGAGGTTCCCCCGGAAAGGGACTCCGATGCTCAAGTCCGGCGTATAAAGGATTTGAGGTTCTCTTGGGGAAGAAAACCTCTACAAGTATAATATGAGTAGTGTGTGAGCTCGTGCAATTCCTCAGAGAAATTTGCAGAGCTAAGTGCTATAATGGAGAGGAAAAGTCCTCAAAATCGCGTACCTTAGATATGAAGATAACATCTCTATTTATAGGCCCAAAGAGAGTAGGGATAATATTGTATTTTTGCATGAGGGCGAAGGGCAGTACAATCTTTTATTTGGGGACAACATCTCGAGTGCCCGTCGGAACAGTACACTTTTCTGCAGGAAAATCATCGTCCTTTATCTACAGATGAAAGGCCACATAGAGTGGTCCCAAAAGTTAGTTAAAGAATATTCTGGGTTTCTCAACTTTTAGTCCAGAAACGGAATTAGTGCTTCTGCTTATGAGGCATAAGCGATGCCAGCTATGCATGCTCTTTAAGAGTCTTGACTTGGATGCAATATTTATGTTCTGTAGCCCAAAGGCTAGCTTCTGCTCTTGCTTTTGCTTTTGACCATGAAGAGAAGCAATGGTGAAGTGTGATCACTTATGACACGTGACCATAACTTATAATAATATAAACCCCTTAGTCGTCCATGCTATGCAGACATTAAGTAGTTTTTATAAGAGATTATTGGGACGAGTTAATATTTTCCCTAACACCTTGGTGGGTACAGGAGAACTTATAAATTTATTTTGGCCTCGCACCCTTTCAACAACGGGGAGGCGTCACCAAGGTGAAAGATGAAGATGTTACTTTCAATGTTTTTAAGGCTATGAAGCACCCTGGTATCATGGATAGCTGTATGAGAGTGGAAGATGTTGATAGATGTATTTCAAAAACCTTTCATGAAAACATCTCAATAGATCCTCTCTTGTTAAGTCTAAGTGGAATCGAGAATCCAGAGGATGAGGAGGTAGTGGAGAGCTTGAGGAGGATGAGGATGCTACACCTCCAATGTTCATCAGAAGACGTTTTGAAGATCTACATCGAGAACTAACAAAACTAGTGCCATCCATTGTCAAGCCACCTGTTCTTGAGCTTAAGCAGTTGCCCACACATTTGAGGCATGCTTTCTTAGGAGAGTCATCTACACTTTTTGTTATTATTTTTTCTTTTTTAACTGATGAATATGAAGATACTTTCTTAGGAGAGTCGTCTACACTTCTTGTTATTATTTCTTCTTCTTTAATTGATGAATAAGAAGATAAGATTTTGAGAGTTCTTCAGGATCACAAAACTGTAATTGGATGGACCATTGCTGACATAAAAGACATTAGTCGTACAATTTGCATGCACAAGATTCTGATGGAAGATAATTGCAAGCCATCGGTTGAGCACGAAATGCGACTTAATCCAAATATGAAAGAAGTGGTGAGGGTTGAAGTTGTGAAGCTACTTGATGCAAGTATTATCTATCCTATTTCTGATAGTCCTTGGGTGAGTCCTGTGCAAGTAGCCTTGAAAAAGTTAGGATTAATGTCGTAGAGAATGAGAATAATGAATTTGATTCCCACTTGATTAGTAATAGGTTGGCGTGTATGCATGGATTATAGAAAACTTAATGCAGCGACTAGGAAATATCATTTTCCTTTGCCATTTATAGATCAAATGTTAGATAGATTGACAGGTCATGCATTTTATTATTTTCTAGACGGTTATTCTGGTTATAACTAAATTGCCATTGCCCCTGAGGATCAAGAGAAAACTACCTTCACCTACCCTTATGGTACTTTTGCTTATAGACGGATGTCTTTTGGTTTGTGTAACACACCGGCTACTTTTCAGCGGTGTATGATGGTAATATTTTTTGATATGGTTGAGTACTTTCTTGAAGTGTTTATGGATGACTTCTCCGTGTTTGGAGATTCTTTTGATTATTGTTTGCAGAACTTAACACTTGTGTTGAAAAGGTGTGAAGAAACCAATTTGGTTCTCAATTGGCAGAAATGCCACTTCATGGTTCAATAAGGAATCGTGTTAGGCCAGAAAGTATCTGCATTTGGAATTGAAGTCGATTGAGCAAAGATAGACTGGAATTTACCTTTTGAGCTAATTGTGTGATGCTAGTGATTTTGCAGTTGGGGCGGTGTTAGGCCAGCGTCATGGTAAAAAATTTCATGTTATTTATTATGCTAGTCGAACACTAACTGATGCCCAAATGAATTATGCCAACTGAAAAAGAACTCCTAGCCGTGGTCTTTGCATTTGACAAGTTCAAACCTTACTTGATGGGAACAAATGTGATCGTGTATACAGACCATTTAGCCATCAAGTACCTTTTGGAGAAGAAGGATGCAAAACCTAGATTGATTTGATGGGTTCTACTCCTACAAGAGTTTAACTTGGAGATTCGAGATACAAAGGGTATAGAAAATGTAATTGCTGACTGTATGTCTTGTTTGGAGAATGATGAGAAAGCACAAGAAGCTGAGTGCCTTATCGGTGAAGTTTTTCCAGATGAGCAACTTTTTAGGTTGGATGTGGTTGGAGCTCCATGGTTTGCTGATTTAGCAAATTTTCTAGCAACACACACTATGCCACCTAATTTAACTCATCAACAAAGGAAGAGATTCCTTGCAAAAGTGAAGCATTATTTTTGGGATGATCACTTTGTGTTTCGTTGTTGCTCTGATCAAATCATCCGAGGGTGTGTTTCGGAGACATAATTTTTTGATATTTTGAGCCATTGTCATGCCTCGCCATATGGTGGACATTTTGGGGGGAAGTAGAATGGTTGCAAAGGTGCTTGAGTCGGGATTCTATTGGCCTACTTTGTTTAAGGATTCCAATGCCTTTGTAGTTGCGTGTGATCGATGCCAACGGACTAGCAATATATCCAGACGACATGAGATGCCATTGAATAATATTCTTGAAGTTGAGATATTTGACGTGTGGGGTATCGATTTTATGGGTCCATTTCCACCATCTGGAAAGAATCTCTTTATTCTTGTGGTTGTGTACTACGTATCAAAACGGATGGAAGTTGTGGCGTTGCCAACCAATGACTCCAAGCAAGTGATAAAATTCTTGCGAAAGAATATTTTCACTCGATTTGGCACGCCAAGAGCTATTATAAGTGATGGTGGCAAACATTTTTGTAATAGGCAGCTCAATAGTGGTTGAATTTTGATATTCAAGATATAACCCTAAAGCAGATGCTTCAATTGAATGAGCTCGAGGAATTTCACTTCAATGCTTATGAGAATGCAAAGCTCTACAAAGAGAGGACTAAGATGTGGCATGACAAGCATATTCTCAAGAGGGATTTTCACCCAAGAGATAAAGTTTTGTTGTTTAATTCTCGTTTGCGTCTCTTTCCAGGTAAGTTACTGTTGGGGTTAATATACTGAAAAACATACTTTATGCTTGTATTATTAACAATTTCTTCCTGTTTTGGAAATAAATATTTTATCATATGATTTGCATATTAATTCGTATATAGTTATGCAAATAAATGTCCGGTACTATATATTATAGATAATATGGTGTGGGTGGTCACACTGAAGATCATATTATCACATTCTTATATAGTTAAAGGGTGTTCGCAACCTAAAGTAATCTTGGACATATTACTTGTCAAGGTTGTAGTATAATGCTTGATATTAGCTGGTCTTGGCTATTAGCTTATACTGGTGCATACATAGTTGCATTGAACATGATCGCGGTGAGATAAATCCCTTTATACTGACTTAAATAAAGGATCACATCTCGGACGATTATTATTTCTTAATTCTAGTTGTCATAATATTCACTTATATATGTATAATTATTATTACTTTGATTTATCATGAGTGAGAGTTATCGCAACTCAGATATTCTCCGTATCTTGGGTAATAATATTATAAATATAATAATTAATATTATAGCTAGAAATCGTGTCTCGGTGCGCCGAGTTGATGATGTCCCCTTGAGGCGTTCTAAGGATTATTATATCAAACCTTGTAGGTGGATTAAGTTCCGATATAATAATGAGGTCGAACGGTTACTACTCTCGGTTTAGAGATTAATTAATTAAAGCAGTCAGTAGCTTAAATTAATTAATGGACATGCTATATCTTAAATACAGGAAATAATGTAATTCAAAAAGGAGCCCCAAATGTAATAATTTGGGATTAGACGGCAATGTAATATTATTTTACTATAGTGGAATGACTATAATATTAATATAATTAAATAGAGTATTCGGGGCTAGAGAATACTTGGATTATTTAATTATATTAGGAGGCCGAGTCCAAATCCTCAAGATCCCTGGAGTAGCCCAATAGAGCATAGCCTGGCCCATTAACTAAACCCTAACTTTTTCACCACTCCACTTCTTATCTATAAATAAGGGATAAGTGGAAAAAGAAAAATACGTGATTCTCACAGATTGGAGAAAGGGGGCGCCGGTTCTTGGGTAGGCAGATAAGATAGATTTTTGCCCATTCGAAATTATTCTCGTTGCTAGGG
Source organism: Mentha longifolia (assembly GCA_001642375.2). NCBI lineage: Eukaryota > Viridiplantae > Streptophyta > Magnoliopsida > Lamiales > Lamiaceae > Mentha > Mentha longifolia. The sequence continues at coordinate 25,345,784 of CM038117.1, read as the reverse complement.
AATACTCTAGAAGATCTCAAGGTCTACATTCAAGAGCTAGTGTGCAGATATCTAGTGTGTGGAAGATCATTTGCCTCTCCTCGAATTTCGCTGGATTTAAGCAAACACGTGTACGATCTTAGATCGGTTTCTGCTTTCAAGATCTATAATCGTATGACAATAAATATTAAAAATAATTCAATCTACATCCGAGGGATCCCGGATCCAACAACTGGTATAAGAGCCAACTCGGCTCTGTAGATTTAATTATGTATAATTATTTGTTTCATATTATTGTATTGGATGCAATTAACTCGGTTTTGCAGAGATCCAATTGTCATGGTATTATGAATGTTTTTGGTTTTAATTTTGTATTAAAATCAGCCTATTTGTGGTTGCGTTTGTAAACACACGAGGGTTAATCAGTGTTAGATTAGATTTATTTTTGATTTTATTTTGTAAATTCAATGTAAATCTAGAAATCTATCTAATCAATCGAGCCACCATGAACGGAGGATGAATCAATCAGACATGGTGGCTGATGGAGGTGATGAGTGGACGTCCCGTCAGATGTCGGTGGAGGTGCGGCGGCGCTGCGGCAGTAATAAGCACCACGGATAGAGTTTCGACCCTATTGCGGTTCTTTTCATTCACCGACGCTGCAGCAGGCTGCCGTGCGACCTCCTTGACGATGGAGACATGCCGGAGGAATAGCAGCAGCACACGGATGCAGCGGGTGACTGCTTTCAGCTGCTGTGCGACGGAGACGGTGGCGGCTAGGGTTTTTCAAAACCCTAGAGGGCTGCAGTGGCTCCGGACGGCTGCTGGGCTGTCACCGGTGTTCATATGAATGCCGATGTGATGCTGAATGATGAAGAGGAGTAGGGGATGGCGGTGCGGAGGTAGGAAACGGCAGCAGCAGCTGCTGTCGCGTTCCGCGACGGTGGCTGCGGCGGTGCTGATTTCTAGCCGCATTTTCGACTGCTTCTGGAGGCGGCAATTCTGTGGGAGACCTCCGGCGAGGTCTCTCCAACCTCGTGTGAAGACAGCAGCAGTGGTGGTGGGGGCTAGAGACGGCGACGACGACTAGAAAGGGACGGCTAGGGTTTCGGCAGTAAGGGTTTTCTCAAAACCCTAACGGACCAGCCCTTTGGCCCGATTTTCAGCTCGTTTACTTCGGCCCAACAATGCACCTCGATTTTTCAAGCTCGTTCAAAGAAATTGAAGGCCATGATAATTGGATAATTATTTTAATTAATTATCTTGTGCTTGTTTAGATGTTTTATGGATAGCATATTGTTTAATTATTCACGATTTTTAATTATATGCTATGCTTGAAAATGAAATAAAACCTTGGTTCAAAATTACTAAGTGGGAAAATATTATTACATTTGATTTATTTTGTATGAATTCGAAAGTTTTAATAAATCTAGCCTCCATAATTGGTTTAAAAATGAATTAATTAGCATTCACTTGTTGGTCCAAGCATATCCCTTCAGAGATGCTAATTATAGATTTCATTGGTTTAAACTTCGAATGATAATATTAAAAAATTATTTTATATCGATATCACCTACCTACGGTAGGGTTATTATTATAAAATAGGATTTTTTGGAATATTAAATTATGGTATTCACTTAGATGTAAATTAATTGATTATTTCCATACAGAAAGGTAATTAATTAATTTGCATGGCTAAGAGTGACCGACTATTAATTTCATCAATCATTAGGCGAAAGGTTGATTGGATATTTAAATTAAAGGCGTAAAAACCTACTTAAAGAGATTATATGTAAACGTCCACCTACGTGGCTTGCATATAAAATCTTAAGGAGTCGGGGGTCGCATTTTATATTGATTTAAGGTTTTACAATATAATAATGCTTCAAAGTATATGACATTAACTTTACGTAATTTATTTCCAGCTAAATTATGTCTTTCAATCCCCTTGCTTCAATTATCAAAGAAAATAAACTTGAAGGTTCCAATTACCTTGATTGGAAACGAAACTTGGATATTGTTCTTACTGCTGACGGACACAAATTTGTCCTTACTGAGGAATGCCCCCCTGAGCCGGCTGCAGGAGCCACGGCTGCACAACGTGAGGCTTACACCAACTGGAATAGGCAGATGAGATGGCAAAATGTTACATACTGGCTTCAGTATCGACCATTTTGCAGCATTAGCATCAGAATGTCGAAACAACAGCTGGTATGATCCTAAGCCTCACTGAGATGTTTGGCCATCACAGCCGTCAGGCATGTCAAAAGGCTATGAAGTCGGTTTTGATGCTAAAAACGTCTGACGGGGAATCTGTGAAGGAACATGTTCTTAAGATGATTGGTCATCTTAATGAGCTGGAGGTTCTAGGTGCTGAAATTGATGCAGAATCGCAGGTCGATATCATCATAGAATCCCTTCCTAATTCATTCAATCAGTTTAGGCTGAACAACAACATGAATCTGAAGGATTACACGTTGTCCCAACTGTTGAATGAGCTAGTGCAAGCTGAGACAGTGATTAAGTCTGACCCTCAGATGCATAACACTACGGCTTCTACTTCTACTAAGCCTAAAGGTGGATTTAAGAAGAAGAAGAAGCACGGTAGTCAGAATCAAGGGGCTTGTACTCAGAAGGGTAAAGGACCTCAAGGTGGGATAAAGAAGCCTAAGGGGAGGTGTTTCCATTGTGGGCAGAAAGGGCATTACAAGGTGTCTTGTCCTCAAATGAGGACGGGTAGTGGTAAAGGTACATATTGTGCACTAGTTGTCGAAACTTGTTTAGTGGCTAGTTCTACCAACACTTGAGTTGTAGATACTGGAGCCACTGATCATGTGTGTTTTGACTTGCAGGGGTTCAGTCAAACCCGGCGGGTTAGTGCAGGTGAGATTACCATCACCATGGGGAATGTTGTGAAAGTGGCAGTTTCTGCAGTAGGAGTTGTCAGTTTACCGTTTTATGATAAAACTTTGGTTTTAAGAGATGATTTGTTAGTAGCTGGTTTTCGGAGGAACTTAATTTCGGTTTCCAAATTATATTTGGATGGATATTATGTTACTTTAAGTTTTCGTAATGTTACTATTTATCGTAATGGTAATGTTATTTGTTCTGGTACTATGTCTAACAATCTCTATACCATAAACTGTACACAAGCTGCAATTAATAGCACATCATCATGTTCTAAGAAACGTAAGGTTTCTTCGAGTGTGAATCAAACACATCTCTGGCATCTGAGGCTTGGTCACATCCACCTTAAGTGGATTCGAAGGTTGGTGAAAGATGGTCCTTCGGATGAACTCCAAGTGGAACCATTTCCAACTTGCGAATCTTGCTTGGAAGGTAAGATGGTTATAAGAAATTTTAAGTCCAAGGGACAGAGATCAGAGAAAGTGTTGGATTTGATTCACACAGACGTGTGTGGTCCAATGTCGATTCAAGCTAGAGGTGGTATTGAGTACTTCATCACTTTTATTGATGATCACTCAAGGTTTGGATATGTTTATCTGATGAAACAGAAGTCTGAATCCTTTGAGAAATTCAAAGAATTTAAGGCGGAAGTTCAGAATCGTCATGAGAGAACTATCAAGTCCCTTCGATCTGATCGAGGAAGGGAATACCTCAGCGGTGAATTTTTGGAATACATGTCAAAAGCCGAGATTACTATTTAGTATGTTTTTGTGTGGTTTTTATAGCTTTGTGTGAGTTTATTTTAATCTATGTTGTTCATTTTTCTCGTTTATTTTACGTGTTTTAGGTGAGTTGGAGGTCGTATGCTCCTGTTGAAGAAAATTGGCAAAAAGAAATGCTCGAGCTAGAAAAGTGCAAGAAATGAGGAGAAATGAAACATCAAGGATGGAAGAGACGAGATTAAGAAGAAGGATTTGCAGCCGAGGGGTCGCGGCCGCGAAGGGTCTCACGACCGCGAGGATTGACAGGATTGGTGCCTTCGCGATCGCGAGGTGGTCCGCGATCGCGAAGCCTCTGACGGGAAAATTATGTTATTTCCTTATTAAACTAGGTTTTTTTGGTTCCATATATATATATGTAATTACTCTAGACGAAAAAGACACTCTTCTGTTATTTTTCTGCACCTTAAACCCTAGCATTACTTTGATTATTGCATTGAAGAATTGTGGATCCGGATTCAAGTCTTACTTTTAATTTAAGTTTCAAGTTTTCTTCCATTGTTCTTCGTCTTTCAATTCGATAAGTTCTCTTCTAGTTTAATTTACTAGTTTAAATTCATAGATTCGTTTTTGCTTTATATGTTTCTTGTACGTCTTTAAATCTAGAGTAGTAAAGTTATTTATTTCTTTCGTAGATTTAATTTAAAAGTATGTTAGGAGTTCTTTGTTTAGTTTTAGATTTACTTGCTTTCTCTTTTGTTTTATGCCTAGGTAGATTTTTGCTTTTGTCTAATTGTTAAGTCTAGATAAGTTTAATTGCTTTCTTTATTTTCAAGCCTAGGATTTAATCAAACTCAAAACCCCCAATTTTTACTTGCTTTCTTAGTGTAGATAATCACATAATTGATTTCCCTGTTAAGCTTTCCTTGAGATATAACTTTGGGTATGCTTGCTAAGTACTACGATAGACCTAGTTTATTGCTAGCACTTTTTGGGTGAAACAATTACATCACAGCTTATTGCGCCAGGAATGCCACAACAAAATGGCGTGGCGGAATGAAGAAATCGAACACTCATAGAAATGGTTCGATCAATGATGAGCTATTTTGAATTACCTATTTCATTTTGGGGTTATGCGTTGGAAACGGCAGCGTATGTTCTAAATTTAGTTATATCCAAATCAGTACCTAAGACTCTTTGGGAATTGTGGATTGGGCATAAGCCTAGTTTGGAACATATTCGGATCTGGGGGTGTCCAGCACATGTGCTGAACAAGGATGCTGATAAATTGGAATCACGAACTGAACTACAATTTTTTGTGGGATACCCTAAAGGTACTAGAGGTGGATTATTTTATATAACCTAGGGACCAAAAGATCGTCGTTAGTACAAATGCACAGTTTTTGGAAGAGGACTATATGATTAATCATAAACCCATGAGTGAAGTTATTTTAGAGGAAATGAGGGACACTGGGACACCTGAACCACCCGCATTAGATATCACACCAAAAACTGCACCACGTGTTGACACTAACACTAACTCTCAAGTGGCGCCTCCTCGCAGTGGGAGAGTCATCATCCAACCTGAAAGATGGTTATGCTATGGGGAATCTTCGGATATCATAATTGGGGAAGATGACTCGGATCCATGGACATACAAAGAGGCGGTCCAAGACAAACATGCTCAGTTTTGGCAAGATGCTATGGATTTGGAAATCTAATCCATATATGAGAACGATGTGTACGATATTGTAGAAGCTCCCCAAGGTGTTAAGCCGGTTGGGTATAAGTGGGTCTACAAACGTAAGAGAGGACCTGACAGGAAGGTTGAGACCTTCAAAGCTAGACTGGTGGCGAAAGGTTTTACTCAAAAGGAAAGAATCGATTACAATGAAACCTTCTCACCTGTTGTCATGCTTAAGTCGATCCGGATTCTCTTAGCCATTGCGGCGCACATGGATTTGGAGATTTAACAAATGGATGTCAAGACTGTTTTTCTAAATGGCAATCTTGAGATACCCATTTACATGCGCCAACCAAAAGGGTACATTGCCAAAGGACAAGAGAATCTTGTGTGCAAGCTTAAGCGATCCATTTATGGTCTTAAGCAAGCATCTCGGTCTTGGAACACATGGTTTGATGAGGTCATCCAGTCATATTATGGATTCATCCAGTGTGACTATGAGAGTTGTGTGTATAAGAAGTGCAACATAAACGTCTTGGTGTTTCTAATGTTGTATGTTGATGACTGATGAGCCGGGGTCCAGCACTGATGAATCAAACCCGGAGTTGCAGCTGAGAGGTCAAGTTACAAGATTGAGAGCCAAGAAGCTGCAAGACTATTTCCAGTGCATTATCCGGAAGAAACTTGAAGATGAAGTTGTTGGACTTAAGCAGCCCCAGTTGGTGACCTTGACCAGTGTCCAAGACTGAAGTTGTGGAAGAGCCAAGTTTCGAACAAACTATTTTGGTTCGAAAACTCGGGCTTATTTTTATTTAGTTATTTTATGTTATATTTTTGATTGGGCTCAGACTTTGTTTTATTTAATTTAAGAAGTAAATCCTATAGTTAGTATTTATTTAATTTAATTTTAGCCCAATTGTCACAACATGTTAGGTGACGAATTGGCTCGAGTAGGCCCAGTTCGAAAATCTGATAGCTTGGCCCATCAGTATTTTTGAACCCTTGTAGTATTTAGGTCTTGGAGAAACACTATTCACGCAGACAACTTTGAATCAGAAATCTTATTGATCGATTTGTCTCCATCGTGCTTTGGTTCATGAATTCTTTGTGTTCTTGGTAGAGTTTGATTGTTGGCAACTTCAAACTTGAAATCGATTGTCTCGTTCATGATATCCAGTCGTATCCGGGTTAGACAAGCCACGAAGTTTGCTCCATAGGCGCGTTTCGGATTCAAGTAGATCCGGGGTTCGTTTCTGAGTAAGTTCTTCAATCTGTTTTCTATTTTCTGTTCCATCCCACGCCCCATCTTCATCGTCTCCATCACCACCTCCTTCCAACACCAAGACCAGTACGTATTTCATCCCAAAATCCTCGCCCAATCCAGATTTCCATCCCTAAAACCACCGTCCCGAAAATTTGCCTAAAATCGACCTAAAAATCTGTCCCGAGCCAAATCAAAAACTACTCGTGCGTTTTCGCTGAGTTTTGGATATGTTCTTCACAACCTTATGTTGTAACTCGTGTTAAAATTTGAGCTTAATCTTAATTGAATTACTTAGGTTTCTGTCGACGCCTATTCAATGTATTCGTGGGTAGAATTTAGGGATTATCATTCATATTTCATAGTTGTCGTTTGGATTGAATCCTTTTGTAGTTTACATGTGTTCGATTCAAAGCTTCCGCATATTGAGATCGTATCAATGACATACTCCTGATTGGCAACAACGTGGAGTCGTTATCGGACATACGGATGTGGTTGTCCAAGCAATTCAAAATGAAGGACTTAGGGGAGACTGGGTACACTTGGGATCAAGATCTTTAGAGATCGTAAGAAGAGAATGTTGTGCTCATCTCAAGCTGCCTACATTGATGTTGTTGTAAAGCGGTTTAACATGGAGAACTCCAGAAAGGTTTCTTACCTTTCAGGCAAGGAGTTCAACTATCTAAGGAAATGTATTCTAAGACACAGAAGGTGATAGATGACATGAAGGTAGTTCCTTATGCATTTGCAGTAGGAAGTCTCATGTATACCATGCTTTGCACCAGACCCGATATCTGTTATGCCGTGTGCATGGTTTTTAGATATCAGTCTATCCCTGGTACATGACACTGGACTGCTGTGAAGAATATAATCAAGTACCTGAAAAGGACTAGGGATTATATGTTGGTCTTCCAGTCTGATAGTCTAATTCCTTTGGGTTATACAAATTCTGATTTCCAATCAGATAGGGATGAGAGGAAGTCTACCTCTGGGTATGTGTTTAATGGAGCCATACATTGGAGGAGCATAAAGCAGAAATGCATTGCGGATTCCACCATGGAAGCTGAGTGAGTACGTCGCAGCCGCGGAAGCGGCCAAGGATGCTGTATGGTTCCGGAACTTCATGATGGATCTGGATGTGGTTCCGAATTTACCTCAGGCGATCACAATTTATTGTGATAATTCTGGTGCAGTAGCAAATTCGAAGGAACCAAGATCTCATCAGGCCAGCAAACACATTGACCGGAAGTACCATATCATACGTGATTATGTAAAGAGATGAGAGGTAGTTGTGTCAAAGATTGCATCTGAGGATAACCTTGCCGATCCATTCACGAAGGCACTTCCTACGAACGTATTCGTGAGGCATGTGGAGAGCTTAGGAGTTAGATGTATGACAACATTGCTTTGAGTATAAGTGGGAGAAATTGTAATGTAGTATAAGTGAGAGATTGTTGGGGTTGATATACTGAAAAGCATACTTTATGATTGTATTATTAACAATTTCTTTCTGTTTTGGAAATAAATATTTTATCATATAATTTGCATATTAATTCGTGTTATGGTTATGCAAATAAGTGTCCGGTACTATATATTATAGATAATATGGTGTGGGTGGTCACACGGAAGATCATATTATCACATTCTTATATAGTTAAAGGGTGTTCGCAACCTAAAGTAATCTTGGACATATTACTTGTCAAGATTGTAGTATAATGCTTGATATTAGCTGGTCTTGGCTATTAGCTTATACTGGTGGATACACAGTTGCATTAAACATGATCGCGGTGAGATAAATCCTTTTATACTGACTTAAATAAAAGATCACATCTCGGACGATTATTATTTCTTAAAAAATAGTTGTCATAATATTCAATTATATATTTATAATTATTATTACTTTGATTTATCATGAGTGAGAGTTATCACAACTCAAATATTCTCCGTATCTTGGGTAATAATATTATATATATGATAATTAATATTATAGCTAGAAATCGTGTCTCGGTGCGCCGAGTTGATGATGTCCCCTTGAGGCATTCTAAGGATTATTATATCAAACCCTCCAGGTGGATTAAGTTCCGATATAATAATGAGGTCGAACGGGTACTACTCTCGGTTTAGAGATTAATTAATTAAAGCAGTCAGTAGCTTAAATTAATTAATGGACATGCTATACCTTAAACACAGGAAATAATGTAATTTAAAAAGGAGCTCGGAATATAATAATTTGGGATTGGACGGCAGTGCAATATTATTTTACTATAGTGGAATGACTATAATATTAATATAATTAAATAGAGTATTTGGGGCCAGAGAATACGTGGATTATTTAATTATATTGGGTGGCCCAGTTCAAATCTTCCTTAAGATCCCTGGAGTAGCCCAATAGAGCATAGCCTGGCCCATTAACCAAACCCTAACTTCTCCACCACTCCACTTCTTATCTATAAATAAGGGATAAGTGGAAAAAGAAAAATACGTGATTCTCACAGATTGTAGAAAGGGGGCGCCGGTTCTTGGGTAGGCAATGAAGATAGATTTTCGCCCACTCGAAATTCTTCTCGTTGCTGCAAAATGATGTGCCATGGGAATTCAATGAGGAATGCAATGAGACATTTCAAGTTTTGAAGAGGACATTGGTCACAGCGCCTATCATACGCCCACCCGAGTGGGGTATGCCTTTCGAGCTCATGTGTGATGCGAGTGGATATGCTGTAGGAATAGTACTTGGGCAGAAGATCGGAAAAGAAAACTTCATCATCTATTATACCTCAAAGACCCTTAACGCTGCCCAGAGTAACTACTCCACAATTGAGAAGGAGCTCCTTGCCATTGTATTTGCCTTCGAGAAGTTTCGATCATACCTTCTCGGAAGCAAGACGATTGTGTACACGGATGATTCCACAATCAAATACCTCATGGCAAAGAAAGAAACCATTGATCAGATGGATATTACTTCTACAAGAGTTTGATGTAGAGATCAACGACAAGGAATGGGGGCAGAATTAAGTTGCTGACCATCTCATTCGGATACTTCAAAAAGATGATGGCATGCCCATAACAGAAACTTTCCCAAATGAACATCTTTATGCCATCCATATGGCCAAGCAGCAAGAACCATGGTATGTAGATTTAGTCAACTACTTAGCCATAAGTGATGAGCCGGGGTCCAACACTAATGAATCAAACCCGGAGTTGCAGCCGAGAGATCCAGTTACAAGATTGAGAGCCAAGGAGCTGCAAGGCTATTTCCAGTGCATTGTCCGGAAGAAACTGGAAGATGAAGATATTGGGAGTAAGCAGTCCAAGTTCAAGTTGGTGAACTTGACCAGTGCCCAGGATTGTTGATTACGATGCGTCCAGTTTCGAACATGTTCTTTTCGTTCGAAAATTAGGCTTCTATTTAGTTGCTTATATTTTATTTTTAATTGGGCTCAGACTTTGTATTACTTAATTTAATTATTTTAAGTTAAGTAGTAAGCCCAATAGTTAGTATTTATTTAATTTAATTGTAGCCCAATTGTCACAACATGTTAGGCGACAAATTGGTTCAAGTAGGCCTAATTCGAAAATCTGATAGCTTGGCCCATCATTATTTTTGAACCCTTGTAGTATTTAGGTCTTGGAAAAATACTATTTTGGCAGACAACTTTGAATCAGAAATCTTATTGATCGATTTGTCTCTATTCGTGCTTTGGTTCACGATTTCTTTTGTGTTCTTGGTAGAGTTCTTGAGTTGGCATCTTTAGAACTTGAAATCAACTGTCTCGTTCGTGAGATCCAGTCGTATGCCCTCACTTTAAGGATGAGGGTAGAGAGCAATAATAACCGATTATAGTATAATCGGGTCGAATCCACAAGGAGTGCTAGGTTGTCCAAGATTCAAGTAGTAATCCGATTACCTAACTACTATTCAAGCTACCAAGTGACATGTTTTTGTGTTTTTCATTAGCTAATAAAAAATATAAAGTAATTAACAAACTCAATAACAACTAATAACAAGGCTTAATAACAATAGTAAAAAGTTTGGTTCCAAATATAATCTGATAATCACTAGAGGCCTAGGTTTTAGGATTTGCATGGATTAGCCATTTTAATCTAATTCATATGGGAGTTCTATATATATTAAACATCAACTCTTCTCTCGAAGCAATCAATATTAGTAGATTAACCTATGACATCTATCTCCGCTAGGTCTCAAGATGCGTAAATTAACTCCAAATAGCTCAATTAATTATCTAGAAGCTCCTACTAGCAAGAATTACTAGTATGGTGTGATTTGATTCCAAGTGTTATGAACTAAAGCCTCCTAAGCATTTAACCAAACACCTTGTATGCATTCAATGATGGCCAATCAATCATGCAATAAAATCAAGCCCCAAATCACAAGACATATGAATTAGAAGGTAAATCCAACAACAAAATCCAAAAACCTAATTTTCTAGATCATATCTTCATATATTGGAACCAAAAGGAAATTTAGCTAGACATAATTAGAGGAATTAAACCATAATGAAATCATGCTTAAAAGAAAGAGAATTCAATAAGGAAGAGAATAGTGGAATGGGTCTTCAAATCTTCAACATAAATCTTCAACAATCTTCAAAATACTAAAAAGGAAAGAGGAAAATGTTTCTAGGGTTCTAAGAGTGTTAAAATATGCAAAAGATCCACCAAATAGGAAGATTTTGGGTTTAAATACATAATAGGTGAGTTTTGGGTCGAGTTGGACCGAGTTAGACGAACTAACTCGGTCAAAACACCAAGAAATGGGGCGACGGCGCCCTAGCCAGCGGGCTGGCCGGCCGCCGCCTGGGTTGCAGCCTAGGTCGCCGAGAATGCTGTCCCTCAGCCGGCGGTCCAGCCGGTCGCCGTCCGGGTCGCCATCGGTTCGGCCATTTTGCGCAACTCCACCGTTTTCGCACATTTCCCTCGTCCGAACTCCGTTTATCGATCCGCTTTTTGCTATGGACTCCTAACGAACCCCTCTTCAACATGGACTGATCAAATTGGCCAAATGAGTTCTCCATTGTTCCTGCAAAAGGCATAAAGAGACTCGAGAGAACAAGGAAAAATATAATTAAAATTAAACTAGTGAAACCCTAACTCTATAGATTTAAATTCCACATTTCAAACCTAGGTTTCACCCTAATTTAGCTTGATTCTTCCTCGTTTCCGGCCTTCGATCCTTAGCCACATGAATACTATTCCAATTCTTAAAAAATGGATCAAAAACCGAAAGGAAACGAGAAATGTAAAAAGTATGCTACAAGTTAAGAAACCCTAGCATTTCTAACATTTAAGCACATAAATCGAGACTCAAACACATTCAAACACACTCAACATGCACTTAACATACGTGTTAATCACTCTCCCAAACTTAAGCCATTGTTCGTCCCGAACAATGAAACGAACAATCAAAACACTTAACACGTATGGAGTGTGCATTTTGAGTTCCTTGATGCCTCATATCATCTCAAAAACCCATTTTAGTTCAAGGAAATTCTCAAGTCAAACCAAACATTCATAAGATCAACCACTATCCTAACTTAGAATTCAATCACTCAAACATCTTAACCCTAGACCTCACAAGAAGTTTGTATCACTCAATCACTCAATATATGGAAAAGGTAAGCACTCATCGAAATCATGCAAAACACATCTTTAACCATAAGCTTGCCTACCAACTCAAGATCCCAATACTAAAATGCATGCACAAATTAGGATCAAAAAGGTATTTATTAAGCTTGTAATGTAGGGACGTTGGTAAAGGTAGAGAATTTGAGGTTAAGTGACTTCAATTTTCATTCAAGTACCCTTACCTCCTTTCTTCACCTTTCTAAGTATGAATTTCTTCATCTTCCACCTTGTCCAATCCCTTTTTATCAAATAAATCCAAGCTTCTACCAAACATGTAAAGAAACACTCCTTTATGCTTTTATTCTTCTCTTTTTCTTGTAAGAACTTCGTTCTTACAGTTTTTTTTTTTCAATAAGAACTTTGTTCTTATTCTTTTCTATTCCCACTTTGAGCTTATAAGAGTGTTCGTTCAACTCAAATCAAATCTTAAGACCCTTCACCATCACCCATCATTTTTCATGAATTTTCAACTTTCACCAAGGTTCCCCTAACTATCCTTCACCCCCTATCATCCGGTTCAAGAAGAAAAGGCTCTATTCAAGGCTCAACATGGGACGACAATGGTAATGAAAGATAGGTTAGTGTTTAGGGAAAATGGGTTATTCAATTATAGCCTAAGATCATCTCCTAATCATGCTAGTACTTCTAACAAGAGTATCAAGACAAGTTCTAGTAAAGAAATTGCAATGCAAGATCAAGCTCTCAAGAAAGGATATTCACTATGTAAAATGCATAGTTTAAGGCTCAAAATCCTCTCAAGCTTTTTATCTAGGGCCTAAGTGCCTAAGATCAATCCTTCCAAGCTATTCAAGTGAAATAACCCTAATCATGCTTGACTCAAACTTGAGAAATTTCAAAAATGTCACCATTTTAGCATCAATCATTGGCATCTCACCCAAATGTACTTGAGCAATTAAACACGTTCTTTCACATTCACACATGCAAGCATTCATTTGACCTTTTCAATTTTCCAAAAATTTCGCACTCAAGCTCTAATCAATCAACAAAATCATCCTCACCAAAGATTCTCCATTGTAAGCTCACATTCAATAAACCAACACATTTTCATCAATTAAGCTCATCGACCCAAACTCATCACCAAGCCAACTTAAACAAGCAAGAATCATTTATTTCACCCCAATCAACCGCAATCATGAAGCAAGTCTAAGCATATAATCAATGAAATTATAATGATACCACATCACATAGAAAGAAGCATTTATCTCCAATTTCTTGAATGCATCTAACAAATCACCTTTCTTCTCATGCAAATTCTCATCAATAGGCTTAATGGAAGATGCTAGATTATCCAAGCAATTTGGTTCCACTTGATCTTGAGAAGCTTTTGGAGTTGAAGTAGGAGTAGTACCTTGTGGTTTCTTGTAGAACTTTGCCTTCTCATTAAACTTCTCTTCTCCAAGTAACTTCTTTATCTCGGAAACATAATAAGCACCTCTTCTTCTTTCCATCAAATTCTTGTCCTCCGACCACAGAATTCCATTGTTGAGCTTCATCCTTTTATGATATTCATGAATCTCTTCCATCGACTTGCTTTCAACGTCTTCCAAAGGAGGCCAATAATCCGGGACCGTCACGGAGTATATATCATTAGCAAAACTCTTTAATGTCCATTTCTTCTCATAAAGGCTATGATCGTGAGACGGATCCCAAGGAGGGACGCTTTAACCACCCCACTTTTTCCTCATATAGAATGACACATATGGCTTTTTCTCCTCTTGGATCTCTTGTGAGGGTTTGGAAGATACCTCACTCACTACATGGATTGCATTGCATTGTTGCCTCGGATTGACTTGAGTGTTGCTTGAGGATTCTCCGAACTTGTGTTGAGTTGTAACTTGGTTAGCCATTTGGCTAATTTGACCCTCCATCATCTTCACTTGCTTTGTCAATGAAGTGAGTGAATTCTCCAAGGCATTAACCTTTTGACCGGTTTGAGAGATAAAAGCACTTTGTTGATTTGCCATTTGTTGAACGATTTGCTCAAGAGAAGGGGATGTCTTCTTAGACTCTTCTATCACCCCTTGAGAGATGGAGAATCCGGAAGGTGGAATTTGAGCATTGTTCGGATTTCCATAGGAGAGGTTAGGATGGTTCTGGTTGTTTGGATTATAGGCTTGATAGCCTCCTTGATAACCATAAGAATTTCCTCCTTGTGGCCTTCCTTGGAATCCTCCTTGTTGTCCTTGGAAACCCCCTTTGTTGAAATTTTCATATTGCCTTTGGTTCACAAAATTCAAATCTTCATTACCACTTGACTCCACGTTCTCTTGATATTGTTGTACACTTTGAACTTGAGCTTGAGATTGAGCTTTCCTCTCTTCTTCATATTGCTTCTTCATAGTAGCAACTTCCATTGCCAATGCATCGAACTTCTCATCATCGATAGAAGCAACCTTCCTAGAAGGGGCCCTCTCCATTGGCCATTGATAGCTATTGGCGGCCATTTCTTCAATAATCCTCAAGGCTTCCTTAGCATTTTGATTCACTAGGCATCCTCCGGAAGTAGCATCCACGATGTTTCTTGTGTGTGGTGTGAGACCACTATAAAAAGTGGTAATTTGTTGACCTTCCGTGAAGCCATGTTGGGGACATTTTCTAAGAAGCTCTCTATACCTCTCCCATACTTCAAACAAAGTCTCATCACCTTGTTGAGAGAAGTGTGAAATATCGGAGATAAGCTTTTGACCTTTGGATAGTGGGAAGTATTTAGAGAGGAAGGCCTTCATAGGTCATCCCATGTGTGAATGTTAGCTTTGTTTAGTCCTTTATACCAATCCTTGGCCAGGTCCCGTAGAGAAAACCCGAACATTCTCATCCGAATAGCATCGTTTGAAACTCCATTAAGCTTTATAGTATCGCAAATATCAAGGAACATACCAAGGTGGGCGTTCGGATCCTCTATAGGACTTCCACCGAATTGCTAACTCTTCACCATTTGGATGAGTCCGGATTTAAGCTCAAAATTGTTAGCATTGATCGTCCCCCATTCTCCTCCTTGAAATTGTTCCGTTGGAGATTGGAACATATGATTGAGAGGAGGTGGTTGAGCCTCATTTGCCCTTCTTTCTTGCTCATCCTTCCATGCTCTAAACTCTTCCATTTCTTTCATAAGGGCTTCCATTGCTTGATTGTTAGCCATTTCTTGATCTTCAATAGAATTCCTTCTTCTATGCTTTCTTCCAAAGTTCAAGATCAAAGGTTGAACGAGTCTTCCTTTGGACCTTGTGTGCATAAACCTACAAAATAAAAAATGAAAAGAAACAATGCTTGAATTAGTAACTCAATAACCAAATCGACTATTGAAACTCAAACTAAGCATTCCCCGGCAACGGCGCCAAAAATTGACCCGCCCTCACTTTAAGGGTGAGGGTAGAGAGCAATAATAACTGATTATAGTATAATCGGGTCGAATCCACAAGGAATGTTAGGTCGTCCAAGATTCAAGTAGTAATCCGATTACCTAACTACTATTCAAGCTACCAAGTGACATGTTTTTGTGTTTTTGATTAGCTAATGAAAAATATAAAGTAATTAACAAACTCAATAACAACTAATAACAAGGATTAATAACAATAGTAAAAAGTTTGGTTCCAAATATAATCCGATAATCACTAGAGGCCTAGGTTTTAGGATTTGCATGGATTAGCCATAATAATCTAATTCATATAGGAGTTCTATATATATTAAACATCAACTCTTCTCTCGAAGCAATCAATATTAGTAGATTAACCTATGACATCTATCTCCGCTAGGTCTCAAGATGCGTAAATTAACTCCAAATAGCTCAATTAATTATCTAGAAGCTCCTACTAGCAAGAATTACTAGTATGGTGTGATTTGATTCCAAGTGTTATGAACTAAAGCCTCCTAAGCATTTAACCAAACACCTTGTATGCATTCAATGATGGCCAATCAATCATGCAATAAAATCAAGCCCCAAATCACAAGACATATGAATTAGAAGGTAAATCCAACAACAAAATCCAAAAACCTAATTTTCTAGATCATATCTTCATATATTGGAACCAAAAGGAAATTTAGCTAGACATAATTAGAGGAATTAAACCATAATGAAATCATGATTAAAAGAAAGAGAATTCAATAAGGAAGAGAATAGTGGAATGGGTCTTCAAATCTTCAACATAAATCTTCAACAATCTTCAAAATACTAAAAAGGAAAGAGGAAAATGTTTCTAGGGTTCTAAGAGTGTTAAAATATGCAAAAGATCCACCAAATAGGAAGATTTTGGGTTTAAATACATAATAGGTGAGTTTTGGGTCGAGTTGGACCGAGTTAGACGAACTAACTCGGTCAAAATACCAAGAAAAGGGGCGACGGCGTCCTAGCCAGCGGTCTGGCCGGCCGCCGCCTGGGTTGCAGCCTAGGTCACCGAGAATGCTATCCCTCAGTCGGCGGTCCAGCCGGTCGCCGTCCGGGTCGCCGTCGGTTCGGCCATTTTGCGCAGCTCCACCGTTTTCGCTCATTCTCCCTCGTCCGAACTCTGATTCTCAATCCGCTTTTTGCTATGGATCCTAACGAACCCCTCTTCAACCTGGACTGATCAAATTGGCCAAATGAGTTCTCCATTGTTCTTGCAAAAAGCATAAAGAGACTCGAGAGAATGAGAAAAACATAATTGAAATCAAACTAGTGAAACCCTAACTCTATAGATTTTAATTCCACATTTCAAACCTAGGTTTCACCCTAATTAAGCTCGATTCTTCCTCATTTCCGGCCTTCAATCCGTAGCCACATGAATACTATTCCAATTCTTACAAAATGGATCAAAAACCGAAAGGAAACTGAGAAATGTAAAAAGTAAGCTACAAGTTAAGAAACCCTAGCATTTCTAACATTTAAGCACATAAATCGAGACTCAAACACATTCAAACACACTCAACATGCACATAAAATACGTGTTAATCACTCCCCCAAACTTAAGCCATTGTTCGTCCCGAACAATGAAACGAAAAATCAAAACACTTAACACATATGGAGTGTGCATTTTGAGTTCCTTGATGCCTCATATCATCTCAAAAACCCATTTTAGTTCAAGGAAATTCTCAAGTCAAACCTAACACTCATAAGATCAACCACTATCCTAACTTAGAATTCAATCACTTAAACATCTTAACCCTAGACCTCACAAGAAGTGTGTATCACTCAATCACTCAATATATGGAAAAGCTAAGCACTCATCGAAATCATGCAAAACACATCTTTAACCATATGCTTGCCTATCAACTCAAGATCCCAATACTACAATGCATGCACAAATTAGGATCAAAAAGGTATTTATTAAGCTTGTAATGTAGGGACATTGGTTAAGGTAGGGAATTTGAGGTTAAGTGACTTCAATTTTCATTCAAGTACCCTTACCTCCTTTATTCACCTTTCTAAGTATGAATTTCTTCATCTTCCACCTTGTCCAACCCCTTTTTATCAAATGAATCCAAGCTTCTACCAAACATGTAAAGAAACACTCATTTATGCTCTTATTCTTCTCTTTTTCTTGTAAGAACTTCGTTCTTACATTTTTTTTTTTTCAATAAGAACTTTGTTCTTATTCTTTTCTATTCTCACTTTGAGCTTATAAGAGTGTTCGTTCAACTCAAATCAAATCTTAAGACCCTTCACCATCACCCATCAGTTTTCATGAATTTTCAACTTTCACCAAGGTTCCCCTAACCATCCTTCACCCCCTATCATCCGGTTCAAGAAGAAAAGGCTCTATTCAAGGCTCAACATGGGACGACAATGGTAATGAAAGATAGGTTAGTGTTTAGGGAAAATGGGTTATTCAATTATGGCCTAAGATCATCTCCTAATCATGCAAACATGTAGTACTTCTAACAAGAGTATCAAGGCAAGTTCTAGTAAAGAAATTGCAATGCAAGATCAAGCTCTCAAGAAAGGATGTTCACTATGTAAAATGCATAGTTTAAGGCTCAAAATCCTCTCAAGCTTTTTGTCTAGGGCCTAAGTGCCTAAGATCAATCCTTCCAAGCTATTCAAGTGAAATAACCCTAATCATGCTTGACTCAAACTTGAGAAATTTCAAAAATGTCACCATTTTAGCATCAATCATTGGCATCTCACCCAAATGTACTTGAGCAATTAAACACGTTCTTTCACATTCACACATGCAAGCATTCATTTGACCTTTTCAATTTTCCAAAAATTTCGCACTCAAGCTCCAATCAATCAACAAAATCATCCTCACCAAAGATTCTCCATTGTAAGCTCACATTCAATAAACCAACACATTTTCATCAATTAAGCTCATCGACCCAAACTCATCACCAAGCCAACTTAAACAAGCAAGAATCATTTATTTCACCCCAATCAACCGCAATCATCAAGCAAGTCTAAGCATATAATCAATGAAATTATAATGATACCACATCACATAGAAACTTGAAAAGCCCAAGAGTAAAGTAATTTAAATTCCTTATCCTACCCCCCTCCCCCAAACTTATTTTAGATCATCAAGTCTAAAATGAGTTTGGAGGGAAGAATAATAAGAAATTTAAATTACACTTACAAAGGTCCAAAGCTATGTTGAAGGTGGTTTTGAAGGCCATTCAATCCTTTGCTTGCATGATTGATTTGATTCTCTTCCTTCACTCGTTCCCATCATGATTCGACTTCATGCATTGACAAATGAAACACATGGAACTTGTGAAGTAGAAATGAACTTAAGAATATGAAGTATTAGCATAGAGATAAGGACAAATTAAGAAAAATAACTAAATCAAAAATAAGAAGTAAAAACCAAATTCAAACTAAAGAAACTAACTAAAATGAAAAATAAAAGGATAATTGTTGGGGTGCCTCCCAACGAGCGCTTAGTTTAACGTCGTTAGCTCAACGATACCTCATTGTCCCTTTCAAGGGACTTGAAACGACTTCCAACCTCGATCAAATGACAATCCATCATCAAGTTCTTCAAGCTCCGGTTCATCCAATCTTGACTCTTCCGGATCATCCAAAACACTCGACATGTGGAATGTTGCCTTCTCTTCATTCATTCGAAGGTTGATATTCCCTTCAAAAGGGCTCGACTAGTGGCTAAGAAGGACCTTCCAAGAATCATCGGAATATCCCGGACCTCCGGGATGTCGTGGACTACAAAATCCACCGGGTAAATGAGTTTTCCAACTCTTATAAGCACATCTTCCACAATACCTTTTGGATAGGATATTGAACGATCCGCCATTTGGAGAATAAGTGAAGTGGGCTTAAGAGTTCCAATCTTCAAATGATGAAAAATGGAAAGGGGCATCAAATTCACACCCAAACCCGAATCACACAAGATATTCCTAAAAGCTTGGCCTCCTATCTCACAAGGTAGAGTGAACTTCCCGGGGTCCCCTTCTTTGTTTGGAATCTTCTTTTGTAGACGAGCACTACATTCCTCCGACAATATAATGGTTTCACCCTTATCAAAATTTCCTTTTCTTTTTTAACCACATCCTCCAAGAATCTCTCATGATCTGGAATTTCACTCAACAAACCAATCAAAGAAGCATTTATCTCCAATTTCTTGAATGCATCTAACAAATCACCTTTCTTCTCATGCAAATTCTCATCAATAGGCTTAATGGAAGATGCTAGATTATCCAAGCAATTCGGTTCCACTTGATCTTGAGAAGCTTTTGGAGTTGAAGTAGGAGTAGTACCTTGTGGTTTCTTGTAGAACTTTGCCTTCTCAATAAACTTCTCTTCTCCAAGTAACTTCTTTATCTTGGAAACATAATGAGCACCTCTTCTTCTTTCTATCAAATTCTTGTCCTCCGACCACGGAATTCCATTGTTGAGCTTCATCCTTTTATGATATTCATGAATCTCTTCCTTCGACTTGCTTTCAACGTCTTCCAAAGGTGGCCAATAATCCGGGACCGTCACGGAGTATATATCATTAGCAAAACTCTTTAATGTCCATTCCTTCTCATAAAGGCTATGATCGTGAGACGGATCTCAAGGAGGGACGCTTTAACCACCCCACTTTTTCCTCATATAGAATGGCACATAGGGCTTTTTCTCCTCTTGGATCTCTTGTGAGGGTTTGGAAGATACCTCACTCACTACATGGATTGCATTGCATTGTTGCCTCGGATTGACTTGAGTGTTGCTCGAGGATTCTCCGAACTTGTGTTGAGTTGTAACTTGGTTAGCCATTTGGCTAATTTGACCCTCCATCATCTTTACTTGCTTTGTCAATGAAGTGAGTGAATTCTCCAAGGCATTAACCTTTTGACCGGTTTGAGAGATAAAAGCACTTTGTTGATTTGCCATTTGTTGAACGATTTGCTCAAGAGAAGGGGATGTCTTCTTAGACTCTTCTATCACCCCTTGAGAGACGGAGAATCCGGAAGGTGGAATTTGAGCATTGTTCGGATTTCCATAGGAGAGGTTAGGATGGTTCTGGTTGTTTGGATTATAGGCTTGATAGCCTCCTTGATAACCATAAGAATTTCATCCTTGTGGCCTTCCTTGGAATCCTCCTTTCTGTCCTTGGAAACCCCCTTTGTTGAAATTTCTATATTGCCTTTGGTTCACAAAATTCAAATCTTCATTTCCACTTGACTCCAGGTTCTCTTGATATTGTTGTACACTTTGAACTTGAGCTTGAGATTGAGTTTTCCTCTCTTCTTCATATTGCTTCTTCATAGTAGCAACTTCCATTGCAAATGCATCGAACTTCTCATCATCGACAGAAGCAACCATCCTAGATGGGGCCTTCTCCATTGGCCATTGATAGCTATTGGCGGCCATTTCTTCAATAATCGTCAAGGCTTCATTTGTATTTCGATTCTCTAGGCCTCCTCCGGAAGTAGCATCCACGATGCTTCTTGTGTGTGGTGTGAGACCACTATAAAAAGTGGTAATTTGTAGACCTTCCGTGAAGCCATATTGAGGACATTTTCTAAGAAGCTCTCGATACCTTTCCCATGCTTCAAACAAAGTCTCATCACCTTGTTGAGAGAAGTGTGAAATATCGGAGATAAGCTTTTGAGCTTTGGATAGTGGGAAGTATTTAGAGAGGAAGGGCTTGCATAGGTCATCCCATGTGTGAATGTTAGCTTTGTTTAGTCCTTTATACCAATCCTTGGCCCGGTCCCGTAGAAAAAACCCGAACATTCTCTTCCGAATAGCATCGTTTGAAACTCCATTAAGCTTTATAGTATCGCAAATATCAAGGAACATACCAAGGGGGGCGTTCGGATCCTCTATAGGACTTCCACCGAATTGCTAACTCTTCACCATTTGGATGAATCCGGATTTGAGCTCAAAATTGTTAGCATTGATCGTCCGCCATTCTCCTCCTTGAAATTGTTCCGTTGGAGATTGGAACATATGATTGAGAGGAGGTGGTTGAGCCTCATTTGCCCTTCTTTCTTGCTCATCCTTCCATGCTCTAAACTCTTCCATTTCTTTCATAAGGGCTTCCATTGCTTGATTATTAGCCATTTCTTGATCTTCAATAGAATTCCTTCTTCTATGCTTTCTTTCAAAGTTCAAGATCAAAGGTTGAACGAGTCTTCCTTTGGACATTGTGTGCATAAACCTACAAAATAAAAAATTAAAAGAAACAATGCTTGAATTAGTAACTCAATAACCAAATCGACTATTGAAACCCAAACTAAGCATTCCCCGGCAACGGCGCCAAAAATTGACCCACCCTCACTTTAAGGGTGAGGGTAGAGAGCAATAATAACCGATTATAGTATAATCGGGTCAAATCGACAAGGAATGCTAGGTCGTCCAAGATTCAAGTAGTAATCCGATTACCTAACTACTATTCAAGCTACCAAGTGACATGTTTTTGTATTTTTGATTAGCTAATGAAAAATATAAAGTAATTAACAAACTCAATAACAACTAATAACAAGGATTAATAACAATAGTAAAAAGCTTGGTTCCAAATATAATCCGATAATCACTAGAGGCCTAGGTTTTAGGATTTGCATGGATTAGCCATAATATTCTAATTCATATAGGAGTTCTATATATATTAAACATCAACTCTTCTCTCGAAGCAATCAATATTAGTAGATTAATCTATGACATCTATCTCCGCTAGGTCTCAAGATGCGTAAATTAACTCCATATAGCTCAATTAATTATCTAGAAGCTCCTACTAGCAAGAATTACTAGTATGGTGTGATTTGATTCCAAATGTTATGAACTAAAGCCTCCTAAGCATTTAACCAAACACCTTGTATGCATTCAATGATGGCCAATCAATCATGCAATAAAATCAAGCCCCAAATCACAAGACATATGAATTAGAAGGTAAATCCAACAACAAAATCCAAAAACCTAATTTTCTAGATCATATCTTCATATATTGGAACCAAAAGAAAATTTCGCTAGACATAATTAGAGAAATTAAACCATAATGACATCATGCTTAAAACAAATAGAATTCAATAAGGAAGAGAATAGTGGAATGGGTCTTCAAATCTTCAACATAAATCTTCAACAATCTTCAAAATACTAAAAAGGAAAGAGTGATATGTTTCTAGGGTTCTAAGAGTGTTAAAATATGCAAAAGATCCACCAAATATGATGATTTTGGGTTTAAATACATAATAGGTGAGTTTTGGGTCGAGTTGGACCGAGTTAGACGAACTAACTCGGTCAAAACACCAAAAAAAGGTGCGACGGCGCCCTAGCTAGCGGGCTGGCCAGCCGCCGCCTAGGTTGCAGCCTAGGTCGCCGAGAATGTTGTCCCTCAGCCGGCGGTCCAGCCGGTCGCCGTCCGGGTCGCCGTCGGTTCGGCCATTTTGCGCACCTCCACCGTTTTTGCTCATTCTCCCTCGTCCAAACTCCGATTCTCGATCTGCTTTTTACTATGGACTCCTAACGAACCCCTATTCGACATGGACTGATCAAATTGGCTAAATGAGTTCTCCATTGTTCCTGCGAAAAGCATAAAGAGACTCGAGAAAATGAGGAAAACATAATTGAAATCAAACTAGTGAAACCCTAACTCTATAGATTTAAATTCCACATTTCAAACCTAGGTTTCACCCTAATTAAGCTCGATTCTTCCTCGTTTCCGGCCTTCAATCCGTAACCACATGAATACTATTCCAATTCTTACAAAATGGATCAAAAACCGAAAGGAAACGAGAAATGTAAAAAGTAAGCTACAAGTTAAGAAACCCTAGCATTTCTAACATTTAAGCACATAAATCGAGACTCAAACACATTCAAACACACTCAACATGCACATAAAATACGTGTTAATCACTCCCCCAAACTTAAGCCATTGTTCGTCCCGAACAATGAAACGAAAAATCAAAACACTTAACACATATGGAGTGTGCATTTTGAGTTCCTTGATGCCTCATATCATCTCAAAAACCCATTTTAGTTCAAGGAAATTCTCAAGTCAAACCTAACACTCATAAGATCAACCACTATCCTAACTTAGAATTCAATCACTTAAACATCTTAACCCTAGACCTCACAAGAAGTGTGTATCACTCAATCACTCAATATATGGAAAAGGTAAGCACTCATCGAAATCATGCAAAACACATCTTTAACCATATGCTTGCCTATCAACTCAAGATCCCAATACTACAATGCATGCACAAATTAGGATCAAAAAGGTATTTATTAAGCTTGTAATGTAGGGACATTGGTTAAGGTAGGGAATTTGAGGTTAAGTGACTTCAATTTTCATTCAAGTACCCTTACCTCCTTTATTCACCTTTCTAAGTATGAATTTCTTCATCTTCCACTTTGTCCAACCCCTTTTTATCAAATGAATCCAAGCTTCTACCAAACATGTAAAGAAACACTCATTTATGCTCTTATTCTTCTCTTTTTCTTGTAAGAACTTCGTTCTTACATTTTTTTTTTCAATAAGAACTTTGTTCTTATTCTTTTCTATTCTCACTTTGAGCTTATAAGAGTGTTCGTTCAACTCAAATCAAATCTTAAGACCCTTCACCATCACCCATCAGTTTTCATGAATTTTCAACTTTCACCAAGGTTCCCCTAACCATCCTTCACCCCCTATCATCCGGTTCAAGAAGAAAAGGCTCTATTCAAGGCTCAACATGGGACGACAATGGTAATGAAAGATAGGTTAGTGTTTAGGGAAAATGGGTTATTCAATTATGGCCTAAGATCATCTCCTAATCATGCAAACATGTAGTACTTCTAACAAGAGTATCAAGGCAAGTTCTAGTAAAGAAATTGCAATGCAAGATCAAGCTCTCAAGAAAGGATATTCACTATGTAAAATGCATAGTTTAAGGCTCAAAATCCTCTCAAGCTTTTTGTCTAGGGCCTAAGTGCCTAAGATCAATCCTTCCAAGCTATTTAAGTGAAATAACCCTAATCATGCTTGACTCAAACTTGAGAAATTTCAAAAATGTCACCATTTTAGCATCAATCATTGGCATCTCACCCAAATGTACTTGAGCAATTAAACACGTTCTTTCACATTCACACATGCAAGCATTCATTTGACCTTTTCAATTTTCCAAAAATTTCGCACTCAAGCTCCAATCAATCAACAAAATCATCCTCACCAAAGATTCTCCATTGTAAGCTCACATTCAATAAACCAATACATTTTCATCAATTAAGCTCATCGACCCAAACTCATCACCAAGCCAACTTAAACAAGCAAGAATCATTTATTTCACCCCAATCAACCGCAATCATCAAGCAAGTCTAAGCATATAATCAATGAAATTATAATGATACCACATCACATAGAAACTTGAAAAGCCCAAGATTAAAGTAATTTAAATTCCTTATCCTACCCCCCTCCCCCAAACTTATTTTAGATCATCAAGTCTAAAATGAGTTTGGAGGGAAGAATAATAAGAAATTTAAATTACACTTACAAAGGTCCAAAGCTATGTTGAAGGTGGTTTTGAAGGCCATTCAATCCTTTGCTTGCTTGATTGATTTAATTCTCTTCCTTCACTCGTTCCCATCATGATTCGACTTCATGCATTGACAAATGAAACACATGGAACTTGTGAAGTAGAAATGAACTTAAGAATAGGAAGTATTAGCAAAGAGATAAGGACAAATTAAGAAAAATAACTAAATCAAAAATAAGAAGTAAAAACCAAATTCAAACTAAAGAAACTAACTAAAATGAAAAATAAAAGGATAATTATTGGGGTGCCTCCCAACGAGCGCTTAGTTTAACGTCGTTAGCTCAACGATACCTCATTGCCCCTTTCAAGGGACTTGAAACGACTTCCAACCTCAATCAAATGACAATCCATCATCAAGTTCTTCAAGCTCCGGTTCATCCAATCTTGACTCTTCCGGATCATCCAAAACACTCGACATGTGAAATATTGCCTTCTCTTCATTCATTCGAAGGTTGATACTCCCTTCAGAAATATCAATGAGGGCTCGACTAGTGGCTAAGAAGGACCTTCCAAGAATTATCGGAATATCCCGGTCCTCCGGGATGTCGTGGACTACAAAATCCACCGGGTAAATGAGTTTTCCAACTCTTATAAGCACATCTTCCACAATACCTTTTGGATAGGATATTGAACGATCCGCCATTTGGAGAATAAGTGAAGTGGGCTTAAGAGTTCCAATCTTCAAATGATGAAAAATGGAAAGGGGCATCAAATTCACACCTAAGCCCAAATCACACAAGATATTCCTAAAAGCTTGGCCTCCTATCTCACAAGGTAGAGTGAACTTCCCGGGGTCCCCTTCTTTGTTTGGAATCTTCTTTTGCAGACGAGCACTACATTCCTCCGACAACATAATGGTTTCACCCTTATCAAATTTCCTTTTCTTTTTAACCACATCCTCCAAGAATCTCTCATGATCCGGAATTTCACTCAACAAACCAATCAAAGAAGCATTTATCTCCAATTTCTTGAATGCATCTAACAATCACCTTTCTTCTCATGCAAATTCTCATCAATAGGCTTAATGGAAGATGCTAGATTATCCAAGCAATTCGGTTCCACTTGATCTTGAGAAGCTTTTGGAGTTGAAGTAGGAGTAGTACCTTGTGGTTTCTTGTAGAACTTTGCCTTCTCATTAAACTTCTCTTCTCCAAGTAACTTCTTTATCTCGGAAACATAATGAGCACCTCTTCTTCTTTCTATCAAATTATTGTCCTCCGACCACGGAATTCCATTGTTGAGCTTCATCCTTTTATGATATTCATGAATCTCTTCCTTCGACTTGCTTTCAACGTCTTCCAAAGGAGGCCAATAATCCGGGACCGTCACGGAGTATATATCATTAGCAAAACTCTTTAATGTCCATTCCTTCTCATAAAGGCTATGATCGTGAGACGGATCCCAAGGAGCGACGCTTTAACCACCCCACTTTTTCCTCATATAGAATGGCACATAGGGCTTTTTCTCCTCTTGGATCTCTTGTGAGGGTTTGGAAGATACCTCACTCACTACATGGATTGCATTGCATTGTTGCCTCGGATTGACTTGAGTGTTGCTCGAGGATTCTCCGAACTTGTGTTGAGTTGTAACTTGGTTAGCCATTTGGCTAATTTGACCCTCCATCATCTTTACTTGCTTTGTCAATGAAGTGAGTGAATTCTCCAAGGCATTAACCTTTTGACCGGTTTGAGAGATAAAAACACTTTGTTGATTTGCCATTTGTTGAACGATTTGCTCAAGAGAAGGGGATGTCTTCTTAGACTCTTCTATCACCCCTTGAGAGACGGAGAATCCGGAAGGTGGAATTTGAGCATTATTCGGATTTCCATCGGAGAGGTTAGGATGGTTCCGGTTGTTTGGATTATAGGCTTGATAGCCTCCTTGATAACCATAAGAATTTCCTCCTTGTGGCCTTCCTTGGAATCCTCCTTATTGTCCTTGGAAACCCCCTTTGTTGAAATTTCCATATTGCCTTTGGTTCACAAAATTCAAATCTTCATTACCACTTGACTCCACGTTCTCTTGATATTGTTGTACACTTTGAACTTGAGCTTGAGATTGAGCTTTCCTCTCTTCTTCATATTGCTTCTTCATAGTAGCAACTTCCATTGCCAATGCATCGAACTTCTCATCATCGATAGAAGCAACCTTCCTAGAAGGGGCCCTCTCCATTGGCCATTGATAGCTATTGGCGGCCATTTCTTCAATAATCCTCAAGGCTTCCTTTGCATTTTGATTCACTAGGCATCCTCCGGAAGTAGCATCCACGATGCTTCTTGTGTGTGGTGTGAGACCACTATAAAAAGTGGTAATTTGTTGACCTTCCGTGAAGCCATGTTGAGGACATTTTCTAAGAAGCTCTCTATACCTCTCCCATGCTTCAAACAAAGTCTCATCACCTTGTTGAGAGAAGTGTGAAATATTAGAGATAAGCTTTTGACCTTTGGATAGTGGGAAGTATTTAGAGAGGAAGGCCTTCATAGGTCATCCCATGTGTGAATGTTAGCTTTGTTTAGTCCTTTATACCAATCCTTGGCCCGGTCCCGTAGAGAAAACCCGAACATTCTCATCCGAATAGCATCGTTTGAAACTCCATTAAGCTTTATAGTATCGCAAATATCAAGGAACATACCAAGGTGGGCGTTCAGATCCTCTATAGGACTTCCACCGAATTGCTAACTCATCACCATTTGGATGAGTCCGGATTTGAGCTCAAAATTGTTAGCATTGATCGTCCCCCATTCTCCTCCTTGAAATTATTCCGTTGGAGATTGGAACATATGATTGAGAGGAGGTGGTTGAGCCTCATTTGCCCTTCTTTCTTGCACATCCTTCCATGCTCTAAACTCTTCCATTTCTTTCATAAGAGCTTCCATTGCTTGATTGTTAGTCATTTCTTGATCTTCAATAGAATTCCTTCTTCTATGCTTTCTTTCAAAGTTCAAGATCAAAGGTTGAACGAGTCTTCCTTTGGACCTTGTGTGCATAAACCTACAAAACAAAAAATTAAAAGAAACAATGCTTGAATTAGTAACTCAATAACCAAATCGACTATTGAAACTCAAACTAAGCATTCCCCGGCAACGGCGCCAGAAATTGACCCGCCCACACTTTAAGGGTGAGGGTAGAGAGCAATAATAACCGATTATAGTATAATCGGGTCAAATCGACAAGGAATGCTAGGTCGTCCAAGATTCAAGTAGTAATCCGATTACCTAACTACTATTCAAGCTACAAAGTGACATGTTTTTGTGTTTTTAATTAGCTAATGAAAAATATAAAGTAATTAACAAACTCAATAACAACTAATAACAAGGATTAATAACAATAGTAAAAAGTTTGGTTCCAAATATAATCCGATAATCACTAGAGGCCTAGGTTTTAGGATTTGCATGGATTAGCCATAATAATCTAATTCATATAGGAGTTCTATATATATTAAACATCAACTCTTCTCTCGAAGCAATCAATATTAGTAGATTAACCTATGACATCTATCTCCGCTAGGTCTCAAGATGCGTAAATTAACTCCAAATAGCTCAATTAATTATCTAGAAGCTCCTACTAGCAAGAATTACTAGTATGGTGTGATTTGATTCCAAGTGTTATGAACTAAAGCCTCCTAAGCATTTAACCAAACACCTTGTATGCATTCAATGATGGCCAATCAATCATGCAATAAAATCAAGCCCCAAATCACAAGACATATGAATTAGAAGGTAAATCCAACAACAAAATCCAAAAACCTAATTTTCTAGATCATATCTTCATATATTGGAACCAAAAGGAAATTTAGCTAGACATAATTAGAGGAATTAAACCATAATGAAATCATGCTTAAAAGAAAGAGAATTCAATAAGGAAGAGAATAGTGGAATGGGTCTTCAAATTTTCAACATAAATCTTCAACAATCTTCAAAATACTAAAAAGGAAAGAGGAAAATGTTTCTAGGGTTCTAAGAGTGTTAAAATATGCAAAAGATCCACCAAATAGGAAGATTTTGGGTTTAAATACATAATAGGTGAGTTTTGGGTCGAGTTGGACCGAGTTAGACAAACTAACTCGGTCAAAATACCAAGAAAAAGGGCGACGGCATCCTAGC
The DNA here is from genome assembly GCA_001642375.2 of Mentha longifolia. Taxonomy (NCBI): domain Eukaryota; kingdom Viridiplantae; phylum Streptophyta; class Magnoliopsida; order Lamiales; family Lamiaceae; genus Mentha; species Mentha longifolia. The sequence goes on along the minus strand of CM038117.1, from coordinate 25,316,546 downwards.
CAGCGGGCTGGCCGGCCGCCGCCTGGGTTGCAGCCTAGGTCACCGAGAATGCTATCCCTCAGCCGGCGGTCCAGCCGGTCGCCGTCCGGGTCGCCATCGGTTCGGCCATTTTGCGCAGCTCTACCGTTTTCGCTCATTCTCCCTCGTCCGAACTCCGATTCTCGATCCGCTTTTTGCTATGGATCCTAACGAACCCCTCTTCAACCTGGACTGATCAAATTGGCCAAATGAGTTCTCCATTGTTCTTGCAAAAAGCATAAAGAGACTCGAGAGAACGAGAAAAACATAATTGAAATCAATCTAGTGAAACCCTAACTCTATAGATTTTAATTCCACATTTCAAACCTAGGTTTCACCCTAATTAAGCTCGAATCTTTCTCATTTCCGGCCTTCGATCCTTAGCCACATGAATACTATTCCAATTCTTATAAAAATGGATCAAAAACCGAAAGGAAACGAGAAATGTAAAAAGTATGCTACAAGTTAAGAAACCCTAGCATTTCTAATATTTAAGCACATAAATTCAGACTCAAACACATTCAAATACACTCAACATGCACATAAAATACGTGTTAATCAACAAGCCACAAAGATCGCTCCATAGGCGCGTTTCGGATTCAAGTAGATCTGAGGTTCGCTTTGGGTAAGTTCTTCTACCTATTTTCCATTTCTATGCCATCCCCACGCCACCTTATTCATCATCACCATCACCATCTTCGAATAACACCAAACCAGCCCATATTTCATCCCAAACCCTCGCCCAGTCCAGATTGTTGTTCGTAAAACTGCCGTCCTGAATTTTTAACCTAAATCAACCCAAAAATCCATCCTATGCCAAATCTCAAACCCCTCGTGCGAATTGGCTGAATTTTGGATATGTTGTTACTGACTTCAGTTTATAATTTTTGTTAAAATTTGAATTTAATCGGAGTCAATTTGCTATAGTTTCTAACCGGGTTTCCGTCTAGGGTTTTAGGATTTTTAGTTGTTATTTTATCATGATCTTGTGTTGTATTTTGTTCTATTTCTTGGATTGAATCAACCCTTTCCGTTGACGTGTGTTCGAGTCCTTGCTTCCGCGTATTCCTTGGTCGTATCAATAAGAGAGCTAAAAATTGAATCCCAATACTACATTTGGGATGACCCTTACTTATGGAAGCGTTATACTGATCAAGTGATAAGAAGATGTGTGCCCAAGGAGGAGCAGAAAAGTATTCTTGAACATTGTCATGCTAAGGAATGTGGAGGACACTTTGGGCATATAAGGACCGCAAGGAAGATTCTTGATTGTGGGTTTTACTGGTCCACGCTTTTTTAAGGATAGTTATGAGATATGCAAAGCTTGTGACAAATGTCAGCTTGAAGGAAACATAGGTAAAAGAAATGAGATACCTCTTATGCCCATACTACCAGTCGATATCTTTGATATATGGGGGATTGATTTCATGAGGCCTCTGCCCCAATCTGAAGGAAATCAATACATTTTGCTAGCAGTGGACTATGTGTCTAAGTGGGTAGAAGCAAAGGCTCTCGTAAGAAATGACTCCAAGGTAGTCGTAAGCTTCTTAAAGTCAAACATATTCACAAGACACGGTGTGCCCAAGGCCCTGATCAGTGATCAAGGTACTCACTTTTGCAACAGCACTGTGGAGGCCTTGTTGCATAAATGTGGGGTGCACCACAAGTTAACCACAACTTATCACCCTTAAGGGAATGGACAAGCCGAGTTATCCAATCAGATTATCAAAACAATCTTGAGAAAGACTATGGGAACCTCGGGCAAGCAATGGAGTTCGAAGCTGGATGATGCCTTGTGGGCATACAGGACAGCCTTCAAGATGACACCATTTGGGATGTCACCTTATTGAATGGTGTTTAGGAAGGCATGTCACATGCCTGTGGAATTGGAACACAAGGCATATTGGGCAGTGAATAGGATGAATTACGACTAGGAGAAAGTTGGGCAAGAAAGAAAGCTAAGTTTACAAGAGCTTGAGGAAATTTGTCTCGAGACATATGAGAATGCTGCCATTTACAAGGAAAAGCTAAAGAGGACCCATGATGAGCTCATACAAAGAAAGAATTTCGAACCTGGGCAATTAGTACTCCTTTCCCAATCATGATTCAAATTTATAACGGGGAAACTCAAGACCAAATGGTGTGGGCCATTTGCTGTGGAAGTTCAATACCCGAATGGAATAGTCGAGATTCGTGACTTGGTCGAGGGAAACACATTCAAAATAAATGGGCAGAGATTGAAACTCTACTATGGGAAAGATTAACTTGACAAGGAGGGACCCGAGGTCCCTGAGGATGAAGAAGTTCACTGAAGAAAGAGCAAGACGCCGTGCCCACGACGATAACTATGGTTCTAACCAGAAGGCAACCTGGTATATATTTATCTTTCAATTCTATTCAGTAAGTGTCAGAGGAAGCATCTACACACTTTGCCCAAAGCAAAGTGTGTGTGTGTGTGTGCGGTCTCCTTGTTTAGTTTCTTTGTTTAGACCAAACATCTGCACACTTTGCCCAAGGCAAAGTGTGTGTATGGGCGGTCCGTCTTTGATTTTTTAATTTGCACTAATAAGCTGAGAAGGGTTGTTTTTCCTCGCAAGGAAGTTGTGTTTGTTTATGTTTATAGCGTGTGGGCAGAGCAGTCGCAGGTGATGTGTCTGGGCAAAGGGTAGTTATTCGGATAAGGAAAGAAATCTTTCCTAAATTAAATCAAATCACATCTGAATCTGTCAGAACGTGTGCCCTAAGTCTCCGCTCCAACTTCCCATAAATAACCATCATCACCCTCAATTTAAATTCAAAACTACCCACTACCCATCTCTCTCTCCCATAACCACTACAAACCTTCCCCCTTCTCCATATCATGGTCGGAACTCGACCCAAGAACAAGTTTTTCATCCCTCAAGGTACCAAAATCAGCCTCACCGATGACTTACACCACCAAAAATATCCAAGAAAAACCAAAAAAAGCCAACCATGATGTCCCCAATCAAATCAGCAACCACTGCCCCTTCCCCCTCAAAGACCAAGACCCTTTTGGTCGTCAAACCTCTTGTTATCATTCCGCCGAAATAGCATGCCGCCTTAACGGCTGTCGGAGAAGAAGAAACCTTGCCCAGCAACACCGAGCAAGCTGAAGACCAACTTGCGGAAGAACAGGTCGGAGAGGAGGAGGAAGTACCTCAAGAAGACGCAGCCATGGAGGCAAGCAGCAAGAAGACGCCAGAGCCCACTCCGGCTGCAAAAAAAATGAAGACCACCACCGCCACACCTCCGGTGAAGTGGCAAAAGGCAGTCCCTTCTGATGCCAGTTCTTCACCAGCATCCGCTGAAAAATCAGAGAGAGAAGAGACAGAAACCGCCACCCCAATAATCACGCCAAAGCCGCCCCAGTTAGTTGGTCTGAGTACCCGCTAGAAGACTGCGAGCAAGGGGAAGGCGAAAGCCTTCACAGACACTACCAATCGCGGTGTCGTCTTGCCCAAATTTGTGGACATGGGAACCCTAGATCTGCTAGGGATAGGAGATGAAGTCAGGCGGCTGTTCAACAATATCGGATGGGGTTTCTTCCTCGAGTGGCCAGCGGTGGTGAATGATGATCTGGTGCGGGAGTTCTATAGCAGTGCCCGTGTGACGTATGATGAAGGAGCCCCAGTCGGAGTGGAGTTCACTATAGGTGGGGATGAGATCAAGTAGTCCTTGAACGAGTTTAACCAATACATCTAGGCAAGCTCATTCAAGGATTTACTGAAGCCTGACTACAAAGAGGGTGTGAAGTGTATGCCCGAGCTATCCACTACTGAATGGGAAAGAGATGAACAAAGCAGGCGAGGTGGCCTTCCACTTAAGCAAGACTAAGGGCAATGTCCTTAAGGATCCAACACTCCGAATCTGCCACCATATACTTGCCTACAATTTCTTTGGCAAGAGAGACAGCTCCAACTCCCCCTCTCAACAAGAGGTCTACATCCTTTGGTGTATAACCAAGCAGAAGAGATTGAATTTTGAAGGCTATGCCGCTTCACACATCAACACAGTGCTTAGCAAGTCTACACAACGTCTCTCTCTTGCCCATATGATTATGGTGTTTGCCAAGAGGATGGAGTACTGGACTGATGAACATGAACAGGGCACTCTGCCCATAGAGAAGTTGGACATGGCCTGCCTTAGCAAAATGATGGAGATCAAGCAAGTCGGAGAAGGCAAATACAAAATCGCCGAGCAACCGGAGGGAGAAGCATCAAGGAAGAGGTCCACCAAGTCTACCACCCCAGAACCCCAGAGTGAAGAAGTACTTGCCGCTGTGGGCAAGGTCCAGAAAGGCTCGATCGAGTTCAAGATACCCTGTGATCTCTCTTTGAGCAACTTAACCTCAAGTACCCACCTGAACCATCTAAGTAATCCCTCCCAAATTTGTTTTGTCTTTTTTTAATTTTTTCTTTTTCATTTATTTAATTTCTACATAGAGTCGGTCACCTATCTGCCTGCACACTTTGCCCAAGGCAAAGTGTGTGTGTGTGGAGAGGCAAGTTTCATGCATCAGTGTCTGCCTTGCCATTCATCCATTTTACCTCTGAGGTGGGGTGAATGAACGGCAAGACAATTGTCTTTTTTTGTATAAATCCCCTTCTTCGATGCAATTCCATTCGGGGACTGTGTGGGTGTGGGGGATTTTATTGTGAATATATGTATGTATGTCAATGTGAATGTGTAGGTCAAGTCAAGCATGTTTAGGAAACAAGTATGATGGAATGAACATCAATTGCCCAGTGAGGTTTTGAGCTTATATGTGTAAATATATTAAACACATGTTCTTTCATTTGAGAGTATGATTTGATGCTTAGAAATTGTTCTAAAACTTGTCTGCACTTCTTGTTGAGACCTCGGTAAATTAAGTGAGGTGTTTAGGGGATAAAGGTACTTTTGTTTCTATTAGCCATACAACTAAAAAATAATAATAAAAAAAAACGACCCTATGATATATTCTTTGTTTAGCCCCTTTGAGCTTTAATATGTTTCTTTGATCCACTTAAATTATATCAAGTTTAAACACTGCCCTACCCGGTCGTGAGAACTCTAGGTATAAGAAGAAGTTGAGGGAATAGACATGGATAAAGCATAGGAATCCATGGAAATAGGCAGAGCATAAAAATTACAAGAGGCAGAATACCCATATAGTGAAATTGCCTATTAGAAAATATATATATATATATATATATATATATATATATATATATATATATAAGTCCCCAAAAAAAGAGTTGAATGTGCTTAGGCCTGGGAACATAAGTAAAAAGGGCAAGGTTGTTAGGGAATTGGGTTGTAAATATGCCCAAGCGATATACCTTGTCTGAGTTCTCCAAATGACTTGTGCCTCTGACCAAATACTTCATACCCCTGTTCTAAGCCTACATTACAACCGAATAAAGACCTTTTGATGAACACCAATAAACTCAATCTAAGTAGGTGGAGATTTTAGAAGGCAGGCAAGCCTATGGGACATCTGAGTCATTACAAGTCAAAGAGCGTAAACACTTTGCCCATACACAGAGTGAAATAGTGTGGAGAGGATAACCCCTGATCATGTTCTGTCTTGACTTGTTTTCTACAAGCATTATTATTTGACTTGTCATTGCCTACATATTTATTAACATTGACTATGCCCATATTCCGTGTGTCTTTGAGTCTTTCTTTCTTTCTTTTTGGTTAGCTGCGCGTGCATGCTTGAGGACAAGCATAGGAAAGTGTGTACGTGTGACGCGCCCATTTTGTGCTCTTATTTTTGTTGTTTTTAGCATGCATTTAGGTATAGTAGAGTCTATTTGTATAGTGTCTTGTGCTTGGGAGGGCACACATGTAGGGTACACAGGGCAAATAGCTAGAGATTGTGGGCAATTCTGGTAAGCATCTTGGCAAACAGAAGTGGAGGAAGAGAGAAGGAATAACGGACTGGGCTTTCAAGTGTGATTGTGGGCCGTACGTCGACCATCACGGGCTTACGGTTCAATATCGGATAAGAGGGAGCTGGGAACGAAGGAGATTTACTTGAAGATTCTTTCCTTATTCAGTTTGGTCAAGTATGGAAACAAAATTTGCGCAACAAGGCAAGTCTCTCAAGCAACCCTAGCTGCCGCCAAATCATGGGCCTGGTCCACGATCCAATCTACAAGTATAAATATGCAAGCATCATTTTAGCAAGAGGCATCGATCACGGCAATCACGGAGCTGCATCTTATACTTTACCGTTTTATGTTTTCGAGTGTTGTGAGGAAGAAACAAGTCCTACGGGCAAACTCTTTTATTATGTTTTGATGGCCGACGTTGGAGTCAGCCTTACTTTGGTTTTATTTTAGCATTAATCTATTTCGTACTTAGTTTAATCATGTCTTCTTTTATTTCATTATCTTTTACTTTCGAAACATGCTAGGCTAGAATATAAACATGTTTTGGGCAAGATGACTTAATTTGTATGTAACTTAAACACTCGTGAGGTCAAGGTCTGGGCTTAATAACACATCCATATGTTCCAAATATACTAGGTAATGTTCTACAATTCATGTTAGGTCGGGTTGGGTATGTGGCCAGTATCAAATCTAATCGAGCATGATTACCAACAATAAATGGGTAACAAGTGACGGGAGACCTCACTCCATATAGTGTGAACTAGTGCCTTCAGTATGTGGTCGTAGGTTGATTAACCTACTCTGACTATATCAGGTTCACCATAAATCTTAATGTTGTCTGGGCAGAGGCATGACAACTAGCCTTGGTTGCTGAAGTCTAGATTAGGGAGTGCATGGTGGGAATCTCACCATAGTAACTCTAGGTTGTAAGGGTGGATTGGGCATAGTAGTCAAGGCACGTGACACGTTACTTTAGGGGGTCTTGGCTGGTGTGTCTATAACCAATTAACATGTGTGGTATGTGAATATATTAAGACCTGTGATCGAGTCAAGTTATATGCAATTAATGAGTCTGCCCAGGATGGGTTTATCCTTTTTTATTATTGTTTTAACCATTTGCCTTTATAGCTCTCTTTATTTTCCTTGTTAATTTTAGTTCTATTTGGGCAGAGCCCACCCCTTTAAACGTGACAATTAAGACCGAAGGAATTGCTGAACCAACTCTCCATGGGATCGACCCTATGCTTACCACTGATATATTAGTTATAGAAGTCTGGGCATAGGCTTTACAAATTTATTGAATGCGGCTTAAACGACGGTGCGTCACTATCTCTTCCATAATTTAACTAGATATTAATTTAATACATCACATATTGGGCCTTGATGCAATTAATGAGCCCAGATGGGCCCACAAGAGGAAACAGGTGCCCATCACTGAACAGATGGCGCCACACATGGGCTTGAACTCATGTCACTTGTTCTTGGGTCCAAAACTGATATCTCGCTCAATAATATCCAGTGATTCTTTCCCGAGGATTTTTGGGCCATCCTAGGGATCCAGACACCAGATAGAGTTGGGCCTTAATGAGATAATCACCATGCTCACCCCAGAACATTTATCTCCATTGGAGCTATGATTCATTCCATTAGAGAATCACAACTGAATCACCGCTCTGTCCCAATTAAGTAGATTGGCACTGGTATTTTGTTTAGAGCAATCCCCATATTTAACAATCCTGATATCCACTAATTAATTAGAGCTCCTCTGACCCCTCCTAATTAATTAATTTCTTATTATCCTCAAGTAGTACCCATTCACCCCTTCTTATTACACCTGAACTTAATCAGCATGCATGACTTAGTATAATAAGCCTTGTGAACTCCCTGAGGGAATATCTCAACATGAAAATACACGGTGTCTCGATACAAACTATTAGACACAATGCGTGTCTCCGTGTTACCCAAAATATGAGTATTCAGGAGTATGCGTTAGATCTTTATCCAGTAAGTCAAAATAACACTGAGGAACGCGCACACATCTAATAGCCTATCGAGATTAAGATCAAGCTACTAAACTCCGAGATCTCTAGCTTTTCACCTATTTCTAGGGTCAGTATCAAAAAAGCATCATCTCACGTGATCCTATCAATACATTCTACTGTACCAGCATAACTTGCGATTGAGACTCATCACAACCGTTACTGCTGCAGTATAGACCGATAGCTTTGCCCTAGCTATCTCGACTGTGATATATATTTATATCTCATAATTATTGTCAATCTACGTATCCCCTGACGATCAAGCTGTCCACGTGATCTAAAACATGAGATAATTAGCTTATTCTTACTCAAATATATTCTCTCAGATATGTGATTGTAAAGAGTAGAACATATGTCATATATACTAAAACAATGGTTTTGGTTTAGCTATACACAACAACCCCAACAGTTGTAACTCGATTTGATTGTAACTTTTCTTTCATTCACCGCCATCATCCTTGAAGGTAAAATAATTTCAAAACGGCAATTGTAATTAAAGTACTTGATCCCCATTCCTTCCTTAACCGTTCATACTTAGTTCTTGATGACCATTTTTAATAGTATACTCTTTGTCTTCAATCCCTCAATTCCTTTTGATAAGTAGTAGCAAGGTGCATGTCAGTGTGTATGTTCATCAGCCCCTTTAGCATTTGACACGAACCTTGATAGATCCGTAAAACTCACGCACACGGAAGGAAGAAATTCAAACCGATAGAAATATCCCAATACGTCTACGAACTAAATCCCCTAAGTAATATAGATAAGCCTCAACCTCTATATCCCAAAGAGATGGTCGCCGAGCCACACGGGGATGCTGAATGACACACAACGAGGGATGATGAACTCGTTCATTCGCCGGATAGAGAATTCGTCTTGGAATAATCAAGAAGAATTCGAAGAACTCAAAGAGAGAATAAACTCACAAATATTATTGATCAATAAGGTGATTTTCGGCCATGACATAAGGGCCATATATATAGTGCTCAAAAACCAATCTAAACCTAGCTCAACTATGAAATAACTTAAGTATAGTCAAACTATGGGTCAAACTCGTCAAATAACATAATAAAGCCTAAAAATAAAGCCTTTTAAGGCACTAAAACTTGGGGTTAAAATAAAGTGACGAAAATAATAATTAAACAACTAAATAAACTACAAAATAATATCTTCACTCTTCAGCCATATCATCTTTAATTCTTGGCCCATGAATTGAAATCCACAATCTACGGGCCGCATCATTCCCCTCCTCTTGAAGAGGATTTGTCCTCAAATCCTGCCCGTTGCACACATCAAAGGGAATGAAATTCAACTTCTTCATCTCTTCAAATTCCTCCAACTTTTGTATCTCCTTGAACTCGATCTGATGTTCGCTCCCCCGAATGGAAAATGAACTATCAAATGCACTCTTGGAAGAAACATCACTGAATTCCTACATATTAGAATAAATAGAAGAAGATAGATGATTGTGATCAATGGTAGACCACACTTTCTCCTTGCACCCATGTTACTCCATAGACTTCCTCTCACTAATCGCCATCTCCAATTCATCAATCTGAGCAAGCAACACTCATTCATCAATTCATTCTCCTTTGTCTCCATTTTCTCCTCCTTGTACTTCACCATTTCCACCTCCTTTTGCAAGTGCACTTGATCCTCACAAACTTGTTTTTCAACAACCAATGAAGTAAGAGAATCAAGCAACACCTTATCCTTGGCATCAAAGATGTTCTCCTGCTGCTCTTCATATTCGCATGATTTTGCACACTCATAACACTATCATCGAATAAAGTAAGCACATGAGGTGTTTCGATTACTTTCACCTCTTCATATAGTTCTTTCAAGATTTCCAAGATCTCCATTTTTGGATCTTCTCCCTCATCTCTGGTCACAACTCCACCATCATCTCGAACTGGACTAGAGAAACTCATACAATCTGACCTTGGCTTCACATATGCACGTGTATACACCTCCGGCTGCTCATCTTCCTCCCAACAACTTCTCTTTGAATATGAAACATTAGCAGCTTTGGGTCGCCTCCAATCGGCCTGACTCGCAGGATAGTAATACGATGACGATGGCACATAACGCTTCCTCATCACAGCCTTCATCTCTTTCCAAGTCTGGATAGGCTGCTCTCCGTACCTTCTTCTACTCTTCACAAACTGATCACACCAAGTTAGAGCATAGCTGAGAACGTAGTGGCTGCTAACTTCACCTTCTTCAGCTCGGAGTAATCTTGATAAATCAAACATCAACTCCACGTTCCTTTCCCATTCAAGATAAGCTTATGGATCGTTCCTCCCTTGGAATGAAGGAATGTTCATCTTGATGTTTCCCATATTGCAATCTTGTCTTCTTCTTAGACCTCTATACCAGCAGTCCTCTTCATCTCCATTCTCCCAATCCTCTCCATATTCATCATATTCTGACTCAAAATGATTCCACCAGTTATTACCTCGACTTCCCCTACCTCCGAACACCGACATACCAGCAAAACAATTTTTTCTTTTTTTTTCTCTTTTTTTTTTACAAAAACAAAAATGTTAGCTAAAAAGGATGCTCACCACCTCACAAGCACTCGTGTATCGCTCAAAGAGAAATCACTCAGCACTCGTGTATCCTCTTCTAGTCTTACACTATCAATTAAATTCCGATCGACGAATCAACGAGCACGAAAAAAATAGGAAAACAATCCAACAATATAATACGTGTAGAACACTAGATGTGTAGAATCCTAGCCCCCAAAGAAAACGAATCTGATAATTCACGGCAATAATGGAATATGATGACAATGAGATTAATTTCTACTCAGCAACAACAAACGAATCTAGGAATTCGCATACGAATTGACACAATTATGATGCAGCACTTCACAATGTGTTCTAAGGAAACAACTCTATATCCAATAGAATATTAAACCCTATCTAACTCCTAATGTGCTGCAACGTGTACGTAGGGATGAGGCCAAAATCAGATTTGTTAAATAATCTCTTAACTCACGAAACTAAACAAAGACAAAATCCGATACGAAATCTGATATTATGGATCGGAGTCTTAATTCGTTTTTTTTTTCTTTGTAATAGACGCTAACCAATCAGATACGAAGGCAACAAAAATTACTTGACCAGACACAACGTAACGAAGACGTGGAACAAGCACGAGGACAGTACGTGAACAAGATGAATAACCCAAGACGAAACGAATCTGAACACGATTTTTTTATTTATTTTTTTTTACGCTGAAAACGAATCTAGAAATAAAAACACGAAAAAGAATGAATAACCTGGACGACGCAACCTGGCTCTGGTGCCAAATAATACGAACCTTGATAGATCCGTAAAATTCACGCACGCGGAAGGAAGAAATTCGAACCGATGGAAATATCCCAATACGTCTACGAACTAAACCCCCTAAGTAATATAGATAAGCCGAAACCTCTATATCCGAAAGAGACGGTCGTCGAGCCATACGGGGACGCTGAATGACACACAACGAGGGATGATGAACTCGTTCATTCGCCGGATAGAGAATTCGTCTTGGAATAATCAAGAAGAATTCGAAGAACTCAAAGAGAGAATAAACTCACAAATATTATTGATCAATAAGGTGATTTTCGGCCATGACATAAGGGTCATATATATAGTGCTCAAAAATCTATCTAAACCTAGCCCAACTATGAAATAACTTAAGTATAGTCAAACTATGGGTCAAACCCATCAAATAACATAATAAAGCCAAAAAATAAAGCCTTTTAAGGCACTAAAACTTGAGGTTAAAATAAAGTGACGAAAATAATAATTAAACAACTAAATAAACTACAAAATAATATCTTCACTCTTCAGCCCATATCATCTTTAATTCTTGGCCCATGAATTGAAATCCACGATCTATAGGCTGCATCAGCATTCCACCCGTAGTGTATTTTTTTTTAGTGACAATTTTACATGCCCTGAGAAGCGGGATGTTACACAGCTATCGAAAAATAATAATTAATTATGCATTTTATTTTATAAGAGTCAAGAAAATCACTTTTGATGTTTATCTTCATATTTTAATTTTTTTTTTTAAATTTATGTCAGTGAGAATATTAATAACTATTTATATAATTTTGAAAAGTCAAATTTGACTTTAATACTATTGTTTAAATATTATTCTCTTTTATGGAAAATTATCATGGGAAAAGGAGGGAAAAGAGAACTATCACCCTTTAAATTTCTCCTTATTTCCTACCTTTTTCCACTTCTTATCTATGATGAAGAATTTTACTCTTTCTTCAATGAAAAATATTATCCTACCAACATGGAGTAAAACTATTTTCCTTCCATTGTAGTGAAAAGGGAGGTGAAAAAAGAGTAGAAGGTGGGAAAATATGGGAAATAAGGAAAAATTTAAAGGGTGATTATTCTCTTCTCCCTCCTTTTTCCCATGATAATGTTCCATCAAAAAGACAAAAGGAAACAATAATACAATTACTTTCAGAAACAAAAACAATATATAATGAAGCGGAATGGTATCCTCTATACCAACTATTGTGTTCCAATTGTGTACCAAATATTAAAATTTATTAGTTTTTTTTAATGTTTTTTATAAAAATAAAAAAAATTATATTAGTAATAAATTATAATAAATATATATAACTAAAAAATGGAATTTTTTTAAAAAATAATATACCCTAATTTTGGATTTATCAACCCTATTTTAGCTAATAAAATTGAAATTAAATACTAAAAAATAATTATATATCCTGATTTGGATGATTGAACCCTAGAAAATAATTATAAAATTAAACTAAATTATTATAAATTAAAATTATTAATTAATAATATATAAAACTAGTAAAAATTAAAATTTAATACACAATTGGAACACCAAAATGGGTGTAGAGGATCTCAATTGCAATGAAACCACTCATATAGTATTGGTTAATATGTTTGCGGTAATAATGCAGTTAACTGTTCGGTAACAATGCAGTTATTATTAGTTCCCATGGCCACGCCAATATCATTTTTGTACAAATAAAGAGGGAGTTTGAAATTTCCAATCAATTTGCAATTGATTTGAGTGGCAATTTTGTAATTAGAAAAACATCATGGTCATCTATATAATATATAATAGTAGCTACGGAAGTCTACATATAGAAAGTATAGTTCATTAAATTCAAGCATTTATTTAGTTCATTAATTAGAAGCATTCATGTGCATTTATGTCAATAAAAAACATGATAAATAATATATAATATTAGTGTCCATATAATTGTATACACATTTGTATATTATTTACTATTCGATACTTACAGTTTCATATGCATACTTTTATATTATATTATTTATTTTGATTTATATTATACATTATTTATTCAACCACTATTTCTTTTTAATATAAATAATAAATTATATCTTATTAGATTATACAAAATTAATCATTTTCTATTGTATTGTATTTATTTTCAATCTTTCTTTTAATATGAATAATAGTATTATTTTTAAATTCCTCATGATTAGTATGTTATTTTTATTGTGTTGGATAAGAATAAAGATAACATAAAATTGCAGGTGCAACTTTTTTGCAAATTAGATATAAATTGGTGCCCTGATCATGCACCTTACCTATAGTATTGCTTTAAGGCAAAAACTCCTATGAGCTTGGCCACACCATGCGGTCGGGTTCTTATCTTCAGTAAAAGTATCAATCTCTGTGAGTAAAAGTGTCAATTGATTTGATAAAAGTGAAATCTCTGTGATATTTTTAAAAGTGCCAATTAGAATGAATAAAAGTGTCAATAAGATCCAATGCCAATTGTTATGAATAAAAGTGTCAATTAGAATGAATAAAAGTGTCAATTAGATCCAGTGCCAATTGTTATGATAAAGTGTCAATTAAATGATAAAGTGTCAATTAAAATCCGGTCACACCATGTGTCCGGACTGACAGGAGTGTGCCCCTTGCTTTAATTACGCAATCATTTCAATGACTATTAGATTCATAATTAATTATTTTTTATTTGTATTATATTTGTTTTCAATCTTATCCATCATATCATTCGATCATTTATTTAAATTCTCATACAACTTTTAGTTTTAATAAGTTATTTTTAGAAATTATATGTATTAATGGTAAATATAAATTGTATTTAAAATTTGGCAATCATGTAATTAATTTTAACGTTACAAATGCATAATATGTGGTGAAATTTAAATACTTTCCTAATTTTCAAAAGTATTGTGCCTACCAAAATGTTCACTCACACAATTCAACTATTTTTTTTATCCTTCATTTACTGTCCATCTGAAGCACATTGGATACAAAAGGAGGTTGCCGAAGTAAGGATCATAAAATCCAATATAGTGATTGACACAACTCTTCAACTTGAATTTCATTTTGCATATTCAGTCGAAATTGGAGTTACACGTTTGAATGGAATGGGCGAACGGTAGAGAACTAAAAGCAGAGAGGAGAATTCCAAGATTAGATCAAGTTATTAGTGTTATTCTTGAATAGAAGTTGAAGTATTTATGTTTGAAATGTAGTATAATATGTTGTAATAATTATATTTATCCCCATGTAGAATCTATCTATCTATCTCTATAATATTATGAGCTTCAAAACGCCCTTAGTAATTCCTATCCTTTTGTCTATTTCTATTTTCCGCGGAAAATTGTTAAATATGTTAAATAAATCTAACTTATAATTTTATTGTTTATTAATACATTTAATATGATGTTCAATCTAATTTGAAACCGATCCGCGTCGACAAAACTCTAATATTGGAATCTAGAATTCAATACATATTAATATTATTGCACCACTAATCATGCAAATACTAACGTCAAAACGTTTCAATTCAATATGGAAAATTATTCAACAGCGTGATTGAATAGTTGTTGAATACATGCAATATTTCGCATCTATCTCATTTGAGTTTCTATTCACCTCTAGCAAAGAATGAATTTCATTAAATAAGAGATTTCTATATAAATTGGTAAGGTAATTTTCTTTAGCATTCTTACGTGATCATTTTTGCATTCGTATTTTCAAAAAATATTCATAACTTAATTAGTGTACGAGTATGAGTATTCATCTTCTTCCTTATTAGAAACAGTAAAATTATATTGATATTGACGTGATTATGTTACTTCTTACAAAAATTAAACTTTACTTAAAAAAAATCTAAACTCCGCCTTAAAATTGCCAACAACAATGAGTGCACACTGCACAGTGAGAATTGAAATATTTCACTCATTAATTATATAATAATATAATTTATTACTTCTATGTACTTAGTTTGCATTAGCAATTCACTCATTATTAGAAAATAATATCATCCAAATTAAAGTTAATCTGCATATGATTTGTTGATTAAAGAATCCAATATAAAAGTAAAATAGTTTTTTTATATTAAATTCATATGTAGTAGTTTTTCTTTCTTTTTCTTTTTTGAGAAAAGTTCATAGTTTTTCTAATCTCCGCACTTTAGGCATCTTTCTTCATGTTATTTTTTTCTATTTTCATTAATATAATACTAAAGCTATTTTCATGAATGTTTTAATTTGAAGAAATAACATGATTAAAGGATTACTACTATTATTTATGGTAAATTAATAACGTTAAATCACTCATTTAATAGTAAACATTACAAAACATAATTCAAGTCCCCAAATTATTATTATTTTTTTCCCATACATGTACGATTTGGTGACTATATGTATCTTAGAATTCTACAATCATAAAACACATATTTCAATTGATATGTGCTATTTCATTTCTCTTTTCCGACCAAATGAAGCAACTGCATGTTGGAGGTTATCACGTCAAAAATATTTTATGAGAAGCAAGCTCGAGCAACATCGATCTACATATTCAAAATTAAAAAAAGTGATGTGTGTAATACGAGTCAAAATTTGTTTTGCTTTAGTTTTTTTTTTTTTTTTTTTTTTTTTGATTTGGTTTATATTGTCAAGACCAATCACATGCATTGATTATTTGTATTTAGTATGTTATATGATTTTCTCTGTTTGTAATGAATATTGATGCTAATCTTTTTATAGAATTTTAATGATGTGTTCTTCCTTCTGAATTTGTTATTATTGTTAGGTTTATTGATATATGTCTTCGATCAATCTTCCTTATGTAAGTGAAATCGTGTCAAATGAAATAGTAAAATCATTGACGCCGATGAATCAAAAGATATATTTTTGAGTGTACATCGCAGAAAGCGAGAGAAAAGTGTTTAATTTAGAGATGAAAAAAAAATGTAAAGATTAAAAACAACATAAATAAATACTGAATTAGAGATGAAAAAAGGACACCTAGCGCATGGGTAGAAAGAAAGAGAGAGATATGGAAGTAGAGAGATAAAAGACAATTATGTCTTATGACCATATTATAATAAATTAAATAGTGGTGCTAAAAACATTAAAAGTAAAAAAAATAAAATAATGTGTTGAGTTCATTGGAAGATGAGACAATGACCTATCGTTCAATTTTAATTAAATCATGTCCATTTCTAATATTAGATTGTATGCAATTCACCAAAGTCGAATGATTTAAAGTTGTTCATAATTAAAAATACAAGTGTTCCGTATAATAAAATGTAAATTGTCTAACTACCTCATTTTTTTAATATACTCCGTAGAAGATATAATAGTTTATTATTTATTTTTAGTTTATACTATAATTTAGTATTTTATTTACAAATGGCCAAATTAGGAATGGTTATAAAAAAAATAGTAAGAAAATTAGTAGAATTTACATTTACATTTAATTTTTATTAAATATATGAAAAGAGCAAACCTTTTGAAAACATGCTATTACCGAGTTTAATACTTTAATATATTTATAGTCCATCGGAAGAATAAAAAAAAAATCTATAACTATGGGATTACAATTCATTTTTCTTCGTAAAATATTGGTAAATAATTGATGTTATAATTATAAAATCCATTTATTATTAAATTTTAAACGATCACTTCACGAGTTCACGAATGTCTCGAATCTAAGACTTTGGTCTTAGCATTAACCTTCTCTTGGTCAACACACACCTAATTATAGTGATTTTGTTGACTAATTATGTCATTTCACAATCTGATCATTATAGATTTGAAGATAAGACAAAAGCCCTAAAATATATTACTACTATTATAGAAACACTCCCCTACCCACCGTGACCGCACTTAATGTGCCCACGGCTGACGTGACAGTATCACGTCAATAATATTTCTACGTGGGATTTACTTTTCTTTTGGTAGAGTTTAGTTTTTTTTGGTAACGTATACTACCTTCATTTCGTCGAATATGACCCCTTTCAATTTGGCCTATTATGGCACACTTTTTCACGCTTCTTGATGATGAGTTTTAAAATGGATTTTTTTTATTTTTTTCTTTTACGGGATACTACGACTGTCAGAGTATCCCGTAAAAGAAAAAAAAATTCAAAAATCCATTTTAAAACCCATCATCAAGAAGCGTGAAAAAGCGAGCCAGAATAGGCCAAATTGAAAGGGGTCATATTCGACGAAATGGAAGGAGTATTAATTATGATTTTCCTTAAATACTTTACCACTACGTTATCCGTGGGCATATTAAGTATGTCCACGGTGGGTAGGGGAACATTCATATATATTATTATGCATATTATTTCCGTTTATATTACATTTATGAGCAAGTTACATACAAATTTATGTATGAACACGTCATAAGTTAATCTAATGAGAATGACAGAGAAATCTGCAAAAAAATATCAAGCAGATATTACACATCATATAGAGTAGAAGAATGCTTAAAATTAGTTAATGCAAGTACAAACTTCTTCGTATATTTGAAGGAATGTGCAAGTTAATAAAATATCACAAATTCCTTCATATATGCACATTCTTTCAAGTTTGAACAAAAATAATTATATCTCATATACACTTTTAATCCGTCTATCTATGAAGCTTATTTATACACTTTCTCTTAATCTAAACAATAGAAGTGGATTTACTTGTGAAAATAAAATATAAAAATATATACTGTATATTTCATATGTGATGACAATAACAAAAGCTAAAGACATCACACGTGGAAAAAAAAATTTAAGAAATAAGTTTTCTTTCGTGGTCCATAATTGTTGTATAAGGAGTTTCTTTTTTTCAAATTTTGTGCATTTTAATAAATTTGCAATGTTTATTTAATTACTAATCTCTAATTTTTACTTCGTCATGATTGTAGTTTTTTTTTTGTTTTTTTTTTATTTTTAAACTTGAAACCTAATATTACTAATATGCATCAAACAAACAAATTATTCATTTTAAAATATATCGTTAAAACTTCATGAATTATAATCATAATTTTAAAATACATGGAAGAATTAAAAAATTATAAAACTCAAGATAACTCATGCGTCGCACGGGTGCATAACTAGTTTGTTTGTAATATTAACTGCGTGAGAGTAGTTAAGCTTCCACAAATATAGGAATAATTCAATAGTGGGAAGGTGTTAGTGAGAATTTTTATTTTAACATAGTAACATAATTAAAAAAAATGAACGTGTGAAAAAAAATTATCTCATAAATTCTCTCTCTTCTCTCTAAAATTATCTCTTCATTTTAAAGGCAATTTTTAATTACGCATGATTATTTGTTTATATATGGAGTACTAAAATTGGATCGGGCACACTTGCATCAGTCCAAACTCACATTGAGGTCCATTAAATGTTTTTATAAGGCCTTTCTTATTTTGGGTTGTGGGCCAAGTGGATTAATTGAGTCATGTAATTTATTTTGCTTTTAAAGCTTAGCCACACTATACAACCGGACTGATACAAGTCTTTGTCAATTGGATCAGCTACTGAGTGCATACATCAACCGACAATTATGGCATTACCCATAAATATTTTACTCAAATAAATTGTTCATTTTAATGGCGTGAAATATTTCTTCTATTTTTTAACTTCAATTTTTTTTTAGATATATGCATCTCAAGCTTGAGAGATCTACAACAATATATAATCTGAAATTCATGAATATTATTTTTTATATTTGGACAATTTTTTACAATATTCAAGACAAATATTGTTTACATTTTGAATTGGTTCAATTCATGTAAAGTGTAAAACCACCTCAATATATTAAAATTTTAACGTGTATTATAAAATAAAATGCTGCGATGCAATTACATATGTAATTCTCAATTGCAACTTAATTACAAAATTGCCACTCAAAATCAATAACCAAATCATATTTTTAAAAACCATAATTTTTAAAAATAAATAACTAAATCATATTTCTCAAACTGTAAACCAAACAAAACCAAACCCTATAATGCAATTTGGTCCGGTTTAATTTACAATTTTAATCAAACTCTGAACACAAGTATAGATAGATAAGTACGGAATCGGGTTCGGGAGAATTTTCTCTGGCAGGTACAGGATGGCAACCGGCACGGCCCCGCACCGCACCGTGTAATCTCTACTTTTCTGCAGAGAATAATTAGATTTAGAAGCAACAATCAAACTTATATTCTTACCTCGAAATTCAACAATGGAGGATCAAGACTTATGGGATTCCGATTCAGAATCGTTCGTCTTCGAGAAGGATAGGCACATTCTCTATCTGGACATGATGTATCAGCTGCTGCCGGCGCCGTATCAAGGCCAAGAGATCAACCGCCTCACTCTCGCTTACTTCGTCATCTCCGGCCTCGACATCCTCGGCGCTCTAGATCGAGTATCTTCTCTTTCCCCAACTACAATTTCGCCCATCCCCTTCTTCAATTTAAGCTTTTGTTTGACGAGAATGCTCGAATCATTGTGCTTATTTGTGGCTTCAAGTGATTCGTGTCTAGAAATGTCGGAATTGATTAGTGGAAGCTTGATTTTGTCGTCTATGGTGTAGTATTGTTTACTTAATGCAGTTAAATGTTTATCTATTAATGTATTCTTTTGGTAATCCTTTTTTCTCTTTTACCAGAAATATGGCAGCATCATTACGCCATATTCTAAATTTATTGGAAAATTGCTAAATACAGTGAAACGTAGAACTAAGTAGTTAATGACTTAATGTCAATACACTCTTTTGCCATTTCAGATTAGATATTTTGGATGTTTTAATCTGTAACTTCACTTTGATACTGTTTGTCACCAATAAGAAGAAGCTATTTTGATTTGAACTCATACATTAAACCTCAGCCGTGCAGTGACACTAGCCTTTTGCTTTTAGAAAGAAAGAGTGAAGTTTATTTCGGCACTGGTACGGGAGATAAAAGGGGCGTATTTGTTGTTGCATTGTAGACTGTTTAGGTGTTATAGACTGATACATAGGTTGGGTCAGTGTTCTGAACTGAGAATGGTTTTGACCACGTGGAAAGTCCAGTCTGATTGTAGCTGTTATTATGTTTTGCTTTTGTTATTGAACACAAATATCCATGAGATAGTTTGAGTGTGATTTACGGGCTTTAGATAGCATAAGAAAAAGATTCACATTCAAATTTGGTATCTTGACTTCTTGAGTTGAGTCTCAGTGATTGCTGACAAATCAGTTTCTGCCGCTTAGATCTGATTTGGATTCTCTAATCGTAGTTGATAGATAGTGTTCAGTTCAGAAGGTATATTTTTGACAATCTGTTCTATGTTACTGTTAGATTGACAAAGATGCTGTTATTAATTGGGTCTTATCACTACAAGCTCATCTAAATAATGACATAACATTTGAAAATGGTAAGGTAATTTGTTTTCCAGAGCTCTTCCTTTTGTACCAGAAGTAATGCTTTGAAAAGCTAAATTTACATGAAAATCTGTATCTGCACAGGCCAGTTTTACGGATTCCATGGTTCTAGAAGCTCCCAATATCAATCAAATAATAATGGGGTATGCAATTTTTTTATAGCATAATTAGGCTAGGAAAGCTAAAGCTCATTCTTCTTTTAGATCTCTTTGTCATTTGTTTAAATTCATCTTTGCAGGCAGCACATCTGAATGGCAGTCATCTAGCAAGCTCATATTGTGCGCTGGCGATATTAAAGACTGTTGGCTATGATTTATCTCTTATAGACTCTCAATTATTATTGAAATCAATGAAAACTCTTCAACAGCCTAATGGATGGTAATATTGTACCTTACCCTCTTGCCTTTGCCCTTATTCTGATTCTATGGCTGTCTTAATTACTTGTCGGGGTTATTGGTGCCTGATCATGTTACTTGCTTAAACTTCCTTTTTGCTTGGTACGGTAATGTATATCGAGTGTCAAGTGTCAACCTTCAGCTTTTCAATTTTCCTCTGTCCTGTTCTGCAATTTTACACACTATATCTGATGAAGTGTACCTTCTGGCTTCTGCATGACAAATATGGACTAAATTCCAAAGTAAGTTTGCCCTGAATTCAAAAAAACAATACAACAAAGAAAAAAACAGTTGGCATCCTAGTTCTGTTAAAGTGGTAAAGTTCCACCTGATTGTTCAACCAATTTTACATTCACTGGCCTGAACAATGAAGATTACTTATTTCATCATTTTCTTTTCTCTTCATTTCTTAGAGCTTTGTATATTGTATTAGTTTCATTGGCTCAGGTGGCTGAATTGAGTACTTAATCTGTCATGTTTCGTATATCCCAGTTTTATGCCCACTCATACTGGAGGAGAAACAGATCTCCGCTTTGTGTATTGCGCAGGTAAGAAAATTATTTCAAAGGATATCTTAGTTTCATGTTTATCTGAATTATGATTAACCTATGTAGTTTTTACATCTTCAGCGGCCATTAGTTCAATGTTGAAGAATTGGACTGGCATGGATTGTGAAAAGGCTAAGGAGTATATTAGAAGTTGCCAGGTGCTTTAACATACTTCTAAACTTGGTTCCTCTAATCTTGTCTAAATTTCACAAATATTATATTCAAGAACTTACTTAGTAGTGGCTTTCCCTGCAGTCATACGACGGTGGTTTTGGATTGATTCCTGGTGCAGAATCTCATGGTGAGTGGATATGAAATTCTTCATACTTTAGTTTCATTTTTTTATGTGGTGGTTGCATTCAGAGATTATCAACTCAATGGACCTGCCAATTGGTACTTCTCATTTTTCTGTATGGTGTATTTTCAGTAATTGTTCAAAAGTGTATTTTCAATTCCTAGGCTGCTGGTCCTTTTGTTTTGTGGCTGGTCACTTGTTGCATATATTTGTCACACTTATGGATTTGAATTGATTTAGTGTCACAGGTGGTGCCACTTACTGTGCTGTTGCATCTCTTAAACTGATGGGCTTCATAGACGAAGATTTGCTATCTAAGAAAGCATCCTCTGATGTCATCAACATTCCATTGCTTCTGGATTGGAGCTTGCAGGTATATACTCAATTTGAATTTAGAGAACAGTAGCTAAATATGTTTAAATGTTGAGAATGCAGAACCAAGATTCAGTAAATTAAAAGCATACCTGTGAATTACGGTTCTGCATTGAGTTAGACTACCTAGTTGCTTATTGGTTTTTTGTATTTTCTTATAAATTGCAAATGTCTGAAGACTGGAGTAGGGTTCCTGATAAAAAGAAGCAAAATAGAAAATCAAGTCCATTCACCTTTAACTTAGATGTGTATCTAAAAGCCCCTTCAGAATTAAAAATATCAGAGGAAAGAACTAAGTTGGCATTCTCGCATAGATTTTCTTCTGTGCTCCAACCTTACTCTTTGGATACCCTTTGGGAACCAGCTTATAATAGATGAAAGGGTGTATTTGTATATATTTGCCGTATCTGAACTATAAGAGTTTTTGATATTATGATATTCAATTCTTGACTCTAAATTGCCACAAAAAATGTAGACAATACTCAAGATTATTTATAAGAATACTCCTTGGGTGTGCCTCTATGATGGAAAATTATCATAGAAAAAGAGAAGAATCACCCTTTAAATTTCTCACCTTTTCCCACCTTTTTTCATATTTTCCCACCTTCTACTCCTTTTCCCCTATAATGGAAGGAAAATATTTTCACTCCATGTTGGTGGGATAATATTTTCCATTGAAGAAAGAGTAAAATTCTTCATCATAGATAAGGAGGTGAGAAAAGGTAGGAAAATATGGGAAATTTAAAGGGTGATTGGTCTCTTTTCTTTCATTTTCCCATGATAATTTTCCATCATAGAGAACACACCCCTAATATGAAGATCCTACCGAACTCGAGAGAATAGATTTCCTCCACCCCTCCCCCCTTTAAGATTAAGATAACATTTTCTGCTATGTTACAGAAGCAGGCAGTAGAAGATGGTGGCTTCCGAGGTAGAGCGAACAAGCCAACTGATACATGTTATGCGTTTTGGTGTGTTTGAATAATCATTTTGTGAAATTTATCTTAATCTTGTCATTTCTTATATGTAACCAAAGTAACATTTGGTTGTTGTAGGGTTGGAGGAGTTCTAAGGATTCTACAAGCTGATAAATTCATAAACGAGAAAGCTTTGCGTGAATTTTTGTTGACTTGTCAATCTAAGGTGCTTTTCTCCTCTCCTTTAGTGGCTAACTGTCAGACTGTCAAGTAAGATTTATGAACATGGACATCCATGATTTATAGTTCCATTGTTCCCCATAACTTTCTCTCAAAATCACGAACCTCCAAAGGGATAACTGCATGCAAAAAAAGTGAGACACAACATGCTTATTTCTTGTACTCAAGACTGCGTTTGTTATAAATACAGTTTCATTATTTTGACATTGTTATAATTCCTATAATTTGGTTACATCTTCTCGGGTTCTCTGGTTTCCTTCGTGGAGTTTTTCATTTTCTATGAGAATGAGAATGTAAATTTGTTTCCGGAAGTAATATCTTGATCGTGGATCCTCTGTTGTTCCAGTATGGTGGTTTCAGTAAATTCCCACGGTCATTCCCGGATATTTACCACTCCTATTATGGGTTCTGTGCATTTAGCATGTTGAGAGAACAGGGTCTCAACCCTATATGCGTTGAAATGGGAATGACTGATTTTGCGGCATTCGGACTTTGACAATAGAAGAATATCGCGATCAAACAACATTAACAGCACCATAGCAACATGTTTCTGCAAGAAAATTATCCAGGTTTTGTGTTTCCTTTTCCTTCCCATTTGATTTTTACGTTCTTCTTAGAACTCATTTGATATCACTCTCTCTTGAAAACTGAGTATGTTATTTTTTTGGTTTTGATGGTCTGTTTACGGATAATTGTGGGCTTACAGAACTAGTTAGGTTTGTAAACACTAATCTCCTGATTCATATTTGTGATAAGAAAAAAAAGGCATGCTTTGCTTTTTGTCATCTGTGCATTAAGTTATTTATTTCTTCCATAAGTAGTATTTTCTCTGGTGTTGATGTTGCTGCTTTCTTTAAATAAGGAGAATTGAGGGGTAAATTGTGAATATCTGAAATGTAGACTATTTCTTTCTTTTGGTAGTAATAACTAATACTCCGTACTTCTAATGATTATATGTAAAGTGTAGACAGCGGAGATATATTTATATCAGCTATCTGTAAAAAATAAAGGTATGTTTTCAAATATATACTAGATTACTAGCAATTGCGCTCGCGCAAAACGCTAATAATTTGGAGGGAGATGATATGTTACTGTCTTAATGGTGGTCACCTCCGTGGGTACCTTTATTGTTTTATCACTATGATATTATTTTATTCGATTTTTTCAATTGTTTTATATTCTAATACCTTATAAATTAATATAGAAATTATAAAATCTAAAAAATCAAAGCTTGATTTTTTTTTATATATTTAACTTCAAAAAATGACTAATAAAACAAATCGAGCTTTGTTTATTTATTTATTTTTTAAATTTTATGATTTATACACTAATTTTTAAGGTGCTATAATATAAAATAATTTTAAAAAAAAATCGAACAAAGTAATGTTAAAGTGATAAAACGGCGAAGTTGCCCACGGAGTTGACCACCATTTGAGGGAGTAGCACATCACCTCTCATAATTTGGATATGTTATGATTGGGATGTTCGAATATAACTTCGTAAAGATGAAAATAATTAATTGTTTGAGAATTTTTTTTTCAAAGAATAACAAAATACAACTGTTTTAATAGGAATAAAATCAAAATATAATTAGAATTCAGTTTAATGGAATCGTGCTAGCTGTTAATTTATGATGTGTAATAACCGTTGGGTGTGATCTTCAAAATAAATTTAATTATATTAATTTTTATATGTTCTATTGACCTTGAAGTTGATAGTTTTTATAAAATTGCCATCGATATTGATGTTCAATGTTGGAATCATGTTTTATATAGTATAGGTTTTTTTAACATGCAAATAGGCCCAATACAATATAATTTCAAACATGGTAATTTTATTTATTTTGAACCATATATAGGAAGTGGTTCATATGGGAATTACTCAATCTGAGAATTAGAACCGATCTCGTTCATCTATTTTTGGTAATCTATGATTATAGATTATTTAAAAAATATGCAATAAAATCTAATACTTACCGTATTTAAGTGGATTGAGGGTATTTTTGTCTACTTCAATTTTACTTGATATAGACTCCTATTATAATGTGAATTACTATATTTACTTTCCTTAATTATAATTACGGTTTGTTTTAGGAATCAAATCATTAAAGATAGTCATCAATATTTATTCCTTTGCTAACTCAAATTGTCTTCACCAATATTGATCAGTCGGAGAAATCAATTATCAAGGATACCTTTTATTTTTATTTACGTAAGGGCTTTTTTTTTCCTTAATATGACGTAATGATTACTTGTACTATATGATACAATAGTGAATATTATGTATGACCAAAAAAAAAAAAACATATATTAATAAGAGTCAAAAATAAAACACTCACTTTAAGATAAAAAAAAAATCAAAATTAGGTATGGAATATAAAAAACACAAAAACTACCCAATTTTTAAAAATGGGACTAAAATGCCCTTACTTTGAATATATTGCCACTCTCTCCCCTTCCCTCTCTCCCAGCCCATCCAAACCTAGCTCAGTTCAGCCCGACCCGACCCGGTCAGCCTGGCTCGAAAAATTTAATCCATTTTTTTTCCTCTCCCGAAATGCGTAATTACACAGTACGTTTATGATTATTTAGTACTGTTTACCCGGTAAGTGGTAAACAAATAATGTTTATTTGTAACTGCATTACGCAGTACGTTTATGTTCTTTTAGTATTGTTTACCGGTAAGTGGTAAGTGCTAAATGGATGATATCAAATTGTAACTGATTACGCAGTACGTTTATGTTCTTTTAGTACTGTTTACCAAGCGGGTCGGGGCCGCCGGGCCGGGCCGGGCCGACTGGATCGGGCCGGGCCGGGCTGGGTTGGGCTGCTACTTTACCAACCTTAGGGGAGATGGAAGGGCATTTTTGTCTTCCAAACCAAAAGATGAGTATTTTTTGTTTAATTTATATTTTATACCTAAAATTGATTTTATAAAGTAAAAGTGGGTAAAAATGTGCATTTTCTCTATTAATAACTACTAC
The DNA here is from genome assembly GCA_001642375.2 of Mentha longifolia. Lineage (NCBI taxonomy): Eukaryota > Viridiplantae > Streptophyta > Magnoliopsida > Lamiales > Lamiaceae > Mentha > Mentha longifolia. The sequence continues at coordinate 25,290,141 of CM038117.1, read as the reverse complement.
TAGTATTTAAGCATCCTATAATAACAACACTAAAAAAAACATGGAAAAAAAAATCAAAAATAAGGATGTAATCAACACTAAAAAAGTACGAAATCAATATTAAAAAGACATGATATCGAAACTAAAACAACATGAATCATATATAATATCATGTTTATATCCGTCCCGTTCGAGACAGTACAAGTTTATTATTTTATACTTTACATATATTAAATATATGTAACGTCCCGAATGGGACGGAATGGGAGGTATAATTCAATGCTTTAAGTATTTTCTTATGCTTATTATAATATTGACCGTAGATTTAGATAAGATCATTGGTTCAAATGTATTGCTGTTTCTCACACTATAACTTGTTTTTATATAAACCAAAACCTTTTTATTGGTTGCATTTTCCTATCAATTCGCAAATCCATATACTCTAAGAGGGATTTTTTTTTTTTTTTTTTTTTGGCGGGGGGAGGGGGTGGACAAGTGGGAGCTCTTTTTTTTACGGGTGATGATAGTCGCTACTTTTCTCCAATCCATAAATACATATTGCGCGACAAAAATCGCTATGTATAGATTGGATATATTATGACTATTACCAAACATAATAAAAATTTAAAATAACCACACTTCCAATGCAGTTGCTATAGATTTTTAATGGGGAAATTTATATCTTTTTTATACCAAACATTTTACTTATTAATGGAATGATGGAGCATAATGTTAAAAATGAAAAGAAATGTCCAAGAAAGGTGAAGACCGAATGATTATTTAGGGTTGGGCACTTTACTTTCGGTTAGCACGCACGAGACTGTGAGTCACGGGTGAAAAAAAATTCAAGGTCGCATTTTGTTCTTTTTGAAAAAGCCAAACATATCACTAATAACTTTAATAATTTAAGACACTACATTCCATGGCATTAATCTCACTTTTCTCTTTCGTATGTCTTATTTATTAGTCTTATTTCCATAAAAATGAAGTAATTAGTGGTAGAAGAGTCTTCTTAAATCCCTCTATTTAACATAGTTTTGGTTATTGTGCCAAAAGCAAATGAGACTAATGTCATGGGACGGAGAGAGTACTACTATAATCTCAAAGCAAAAAGATTATGATTAGTTTGATAATTTCGTATTTACAGTTTCCATTTACAATTGTGGGCCAAAACAATGTTATGATGTTCCGAATCGATTTTTACAAGAAAATCCACAAAATCAACAGGTGCATAATTTGGGTTAGGGTCAATTTCGCATATAAAACCGTATATCTAAATCGAGTTTGGGATGGGGCGAGTTTATGGATCCCTACCTCGTACCGTCTCGACTATAAAACTTAATATTTACTCCATTCTAAATGTTAAGTTTAAAATTATAGTGTTTGTTTAATATTTAATTATCATTATCAAAGAAATTTATTATTTTATTAATAAATTCACCATTTTTTTTTAATAAATATAACATCTAATTATATAAAAAAACTATTTTTAATAATAAAAAATATTAACATGTATCCAACGGGTTTGGGGTCGGATTTGGGGGAATTTTTTGGGGTGGGTACCGGGGTGGGGAAATTTTTGGGGAATTTTTGGGGTGTGTAAAGTGGTATTATTTCAACACTTTGGATCTCACTCTCCATTAACATCACACTTACTTAATACTAACTCCATTTTATTATATTATTTTTTATTTGCCTTTAACTTTTCAGCACGCGTTTTCAACAAAACTTAATTCGGATTTTAAAATATAATTTTGAAGTATTTCTTAATTCACATTAAGAAAAGATCTTGAGAATCTTTTAGTATCACAGTAGATTATATGCGAAACATAAAAACTGTAAAGCATCATAAATCACAAACGAAGCCTTGCTCTATATTTACTATTTACATACAAAACACATACGAGAATCGCAAAGTATTTTACATAAATTTACATCATCAATTCATCTTCAACTAAAATTCTCTTAGTTCCACTTAGGTCAGCAATATATTATCTCATTTTATGGAAATTAAGCCAAAAGGGGGAGGGGGAAGGTAAAATTAGCACTCCAGATTTCCAAAAAAAAGAAAAGAAAAAAAGAAACAAGATAACAAGAGGTTAATTTCTATTCAGGCAAAACAGTCAAGAAATCAAGCCAAAAGGGGGAGGGGGAAAAAAATAATTTAATTAAAAAAAATAAAAATAAAAATAAAATAAAAATAAAATAACTCATCTAATTTTACATTCTTGCACGCAGTAAATGTTGGAAGGAAGATGGATGATTGAAGCAGATGAACTACCTGTGTCTTGAAGAAAAACAAGTATCTTGATGATTTTGTCGTTCCAAATTACTGCTGCAACAGTCCCCATCTTTCCCTTGATGTTTCTCATCAATAACCAATGTAATAAACTGCCCACTTTCCTTTTCATCTTCTCCAATTATCCTCCTCTGCGACTGCACCATCTTCTCCTCTGCATCTCTCAAGAACTTAAACATGGGTGGAGGCGAAGCCCTCAGCCTATTGAACTCAGCATCTCTCTCCCACTCCCACTCCATAAATGGGCTCAAGTTCTGCTCAAAGAAGGATGGAGTTAAAGGCGGAGTGAAGTATGGTGGTGAAGCAATTGGTGTCAAAAATGGAGTCTCCAAAATCTGGAGAAGATCACTCAGATTGCTTCTGCTTCTGCTTGTGGACTGCTTTCTGTTCTTGAAACCCCCATCTTCAGACTCCAAGTCCTCTCTTGTTTCCTCTGTGATTGTGAAGAGAAATCTTGGGAAATTCCCCATGTTTTCCTCTGCAAATGGCCTCTTGAGCCACAGATCTTTGTTGTTTGGGTTTGAAGATTGTGGTTCATGAACAAGAGTGGGAGAATTGCAGAGTTCTTGAGCTGTGGATCTCAGATAGGAAGAGGGCCTTCTGCAAAAGTGGAGAATGTAGGAAAAATTTGATCTTTTTTGTACTTCATCATCACCATCAATCTTGATGTTGATTCTCTTCTTCTTCCACCATAGTAAGTAGTAGAGCTCTGCAACTAGAGCTAGTACAAGACTTCCGAAAACAACGCATAATCCGAGTCCTAAATTGCTTATGGATTTCATTTTCTTGAAAATCTTATCTTTGGAGATCGATGATGACTTATGTGGGATTGAATGTTTTCATCTGAAATTCTGAAAACCTAATGTGGTTCTTTACTAGGAAAGAGAATATAGATTTTAAAAAGTAAAGTTTTGAGGGACACAAAGGGAAGAAGAAAAGTGTGGTTGTGTTTAGCCTGTAAAATGATGAAAAGGATTCATAGATAATGGATGTGAAATGTGGATAATAATCTCATCAACAGTACAACTTTTTGTGTTGATTTTGGTTGGATTTGGATGAACTACTACTACTATGTTAGAATTCTACAGTAAGAAGGAGGTTTCTCTTCTTGTTTTATGTTGTGCATTAATTCCAAATAAAATGCATTTCTTTTCCCCTAACATTTATCACATGCTACTGCAGTAAAATTTTAGAAAGAAAAAAAAAAAAAAAAAAACATAACAAAAGTTTGAAAAAAATAGTGGAAATGTTGAAAAACACAAGTGGAGTTGGTGAGGTGTGTGTATGGTTGGAAAGTTTACAAAGTTGGAGAGATGCTCACATGCGATGAGATGGAAATGAAAGGAACAGCAAATTTTCCTTTCAAGTCTTTTCTTTTTTTTAGCTTTTACCCTTGTTCTTTTCTTGGCGTTGGTGGTGTGAAATCTTTTACTGCTCATCAATTTACGCCCTAATTTCCGTGCTAATTAGTGTGTGTTACAACTTACAATAATTATGAATTCATAAAAGCATAGTCTTGTATTTCATGATTTTTTATATCGTATGTATTTATGATGTCATCCAATAGCATCTTATATCTTTTTTCTACTAATAACGATTACGGGTTCTAGTTTTTAGTAAGTCTTTCTATTCTATAATTAGTAAATTTTGTAACTTATTTTTTTAATGATTAATTAATTGTACATTAGTATCATGTATCAAACTAATTTTTGTATATATACGTACATTAATTCTTAAGTTTTGTAAACAATAATAATAATTATATATTATTTTAATCTTAAAAATGATATAATTATCAATAATTCATTTTTAAAATATTATTTTAACATCTAAGATAGAAAATAATGAGTATGTAAGTGCCCCTTTTTATGATTCGACATTTTGATTAGAAAAATAATATTACAAAGAACATTAATGATATACGTAAACCATTTCTCATAAAAACATAAAGTAATATAAAATTAAAATTTTCATTATTTAAATTTTTAATTTTTTAATTTTATTTTTTATAAGTATATTATTTCTAAAAAAAATTAAGAATATCTTTTAATAAGTCTTTCAATTCTATAAATAGTAATTTTATATATTTTTCTATTTCCCAAAATTAATTATTTTGTAGTTAATTTCATTTATACGTTTATATAATATTCCAAAATCAGTTCCAATTTGCATGATTCAATCGTATATACAAGTATATACTGTTGGAACTGCTGCTTGAAAGTATTCCTTTTTCCCACAGGATCTTCGAATTGGATGTGATAATTTAGATGCAACTAAATTATATAATCGAGTTTAGAATGTTATACCTCAGATTTGTGCCGACGGAGTAATCTACAGGTCTAGATTACTGAGGTGTGATCCCTTTCCTCGAAGTTCTTCGACTGTGTGGGCGTCTAGGAACTTTGGAACCAGGAACTCTCCCTCTGCTAATGATAGGCGCCGATTCTCAAGATGATCAACCTTAGGTTTTAAGAATCTCCTCCTCCTTATTTATAAGGGGAGTAGGCGCCCACTTCCTTGTCCACTAAGTCACGGACTTTAATTAATTAAAGCCCGATTTAGTTAATAATTACTGGAACAAATTCTAATTAAATATAATTAGAATTAATCCTAATTATTATAAGGAAAATAATATATATAATTATTAAATTAATTATCTAATTCCTTAATTAAGAATAAATCTTAATTAATTAGATATTAATTTATTCCATAATTATATAATTAACCAGAGTACAATTATTGAGATCAGATGGACACCAGAAGAGGAAACTGGCGTCCCTTACACTACAGTAGGCGCCACATTAATGGGCTCAAGCCCATAATGCCTCTTTTCAGTCCAAAACTGATATCCCTCAATAATATCTTGAATTCCTTTCCTGAAGAGCTCTTGGGCCACCCCAGGGATCTATGTACCAGACAGAGTTTAGCCTTACCTAATGAAATAACCATGATCAACCCAGAACATTTATTTCATTAGAGCTGTGATGCATTCCACTAAAGAATCACAACTGAATCACCGCTCTGTCCCAATTTGTAGATTGAGGCTGATACTTTATTTAGAGCTATCCCCGTGTTTAATGACTCCGATATCCATTAATTAATTAGAGCTCCTCTAACTGCTCATATTAATTAATATCTTATTCTCCTCAAGTAGTACCCGTTCACCCCTTATTATTATACCTGAACTTAATCAGCATGCATGACTTGGTATAATAAACCTTGTGAACTCCCTGAGGGGATATCTCTCAACCTAATACGGACACGGTGTCTCGATATAACTAATTAGACATACTATGTGTCATCATGTTACCCAAGATGCAAGTCATCAGGGATGCTGCGATAGACCCTTAGCTATACAAGTCAAAGTAACAGTGAACAACACATATATCTCTAATAGCATATCGAGATTAAGATCATATCTCTAAATTCCGAGATCTCTAGTTCTTCACCTATTGCTAGGGTCAGTATCAGAAGAACCTTATCTCACTCGATCCTGTCAATACGTTCCACCGTACCAACATAACTAGCGACTGAGACCTGCCACTACCGTTATGTTGCAGTCTAAACCGATAGTTTTCCCAAGCTATCTCGACTTGTGACACTGTTTATATCTCATAATTATTATCGAACGCTGCGTGATCTCCCTGACACCCGAGCCGTCCACGTGTTCTAAAACATGAGATATAGGGCTTATTCTTATTAATATATTTATTCAGATAGGTGATTGTTACTAGTGGAATACATGTCATATATACTAAAACACGGTTTTGCTTTAGCTATATACAACAACCCCAACATATACTCCCTCCATTTCGTTTATTTTGGCTCACTTCTTTTTGGCCTTTTTGGCACACTTTTCTACGCTTCAAAATGATGGGTTTTAAAATGGATTTTTGAAGAATTCTTTGTCGTGGTATCCCGTAAAAGAAAGAATTCTTTAAAGATCCATTTTAAAACCCATAATTTTGAAGCGTGGAAAAGCGTACCAAAAAAAGGTAAAAAAAAAATGAGCCAAGATAAATGGAGGTAGTATATTGGATGCATTATGCTAATATTAAATACAATTTAATTCCATACATTAAAGCCATGCGTAAATTAGGGACAAATCAAATGTTAACTATTCTCAAAAACTCTCCACCCTCTCTCATTTTCTTACTATAAATGCCTCATCAAACCAAAAGTGCTCAACATCTCCACTACATTCTTAGCACTTTGGTACCCTAGTTGAGATAAGCTAAAGATATCATGGGTTATCTTGAGCCTTGAGATTAGACCAAGATTAAAACTTTGATGCATGTGTTTGGTATACAAGACTCACAATGTAGACAAATGTTATAATATGTTTGGTAGTTAAGATTGTAACATGACTAAAAGTCAAAATTACTTATTTAACCCTCACACTTTTTTCTTCTTATGTCCTACCTTGCACATATAATTCACAAATTCAACGAGGACAAAATACCTCAAAAGATTCTACTACATACATTGGAATATCGAATTGTTTTCAAAATGAGAAAAGGCGTGACCAACCACCAAAATACACTTCACTAGACAGCATAAACTATTATCCCAAACTCAGGTAAATAATCAAGGTTATCCCAATTTCCCGAGCTAAGGCGTGGAAGCCCGTAGGAACTGGATGTGTCCAAGGAACGTGGGGCAGCCGTGGAAGAAGTCGAGCATCAATATGTGGTCTTGGTTTGTACTTTTGCTGCAACACAAAAGTGAAATTCTTCAGTAAAATTGTAAAACTCAAGCTGAATTCTTCAGCCAAGAACCTCAAACAAACACCAAGAATTATAAAAAAATAAGCAAAACCTTAGAAACACACACCAAGAACTTTTCAGCCAAAACGCAAAACGCATAATAATGTATGCTGAATTCTTCAGCCAAGAACTTCATCTAACTGGAGCATCATTCATCTAGTTCAAGAAATAGGAAAAAATATTGAATGATGACACATCTCTAACTGGAGCATCATTCATCTAGTTCAAGAAAATGAGCTTATCCCAATTTTGCACCTTGATTTTCAGCTGACTTCCCACCTTCCCCTGCAATTTATACACATTCTTGAAATTCCTTCATAAGTTATATGCAGAAATTCATCAACATTTCCATTTTAAGAAAGAAACTCATTTTAACCCTCCCCGGATTTTTTAACCCCAAAATTACCCTATTCAAAATCAAAAATTACTCAAATTTCACTACCAAATCCAAATCTTTTCTGGATAGCAAATTAAACTTACGAATTGGGAATCCGTCGTTCGCGATGTGTTGTTGGAGGTCGGAATCGATCCCACCACGGCTTCAGTCTCCTTCGCAGCATCAGCACCAAGATCGGCGGCTCCACGTTCGACAACTCCGGCGCAAGGCACAGTGCAGCGGACCTACTCAGCTACGGGCAGGAGGGGGTCTGAAGCAGACCGCCGTTGGCGTGGTTTTCAGAGTTTGGAAAGGGGTTTTCTGATAATGGTGAAGTGAGAGTGTGCGCAAGGGCTATCGACTGTTGTTGCTTAGCGGAAGTAGAGAGGGAAGAAAAATGTTGGGGAAAGAAGGGTAAAATGGGCGAGTTGTGAAACGAAGAAGGAACTGTTGGAACGTGTTTTGCTTATCAGAGGGTAGGGGCCGGATATTGTTATTGCATGAGATGCATGCAATACATAATGTGTGATTGACGATTTATGTATAAGGATTTCCGCAGTGCTGCTCACGTCACCCAAATTGCATGAAGTGTTATTCAAATATTATTTATTTGAATTATTTATTTTGGTAAGATATGGAAGATATTTGGAGAAGATATATATGGATATTTTTCATATTATTGAAGATATGGTAGAGATCTTCTAGGGCTGAAATTCTCCTACGGCAGACACATATTTATATGAGCTGAATATCATAATAGCGGTTGCGCACTTAGAGAGACCGTGAGCTGAATATCACTTTGCATATTGCAAAGTTTTTCTACACAATGTCTGTCATATTTTACTACTAGGGTTGTACTAGTAGATGTGTGAGTTCTGAACGTATCGTTCAGCTGTTACTTCATTGACGAAGCTGCTTGAGAACAGGTGCCATCTGCCGGTGGCTGAAGCCTCACTGTGGGTGCTCTCACGGTATAGTTCACGCTGAAAAAGGAAGTTGTAAACGGTTGTCTAGGCGACATAACGTGGAGTCCTTTTGTGTAAGATCCTAAAGCATCCCTACTTCGTAATAGTGAATTATTTCTCTCGGATTTGTCCCCCAGACGTAGGTGTTCTCACCGAACTGGGTTACCAAACTTTGTGTTCTTTATTTATGTTCGTATTATTGTTCTTATTTCAAATACATCTTAAAGAACATTGAAATTACATAAGTATGTACACAACTTAGAAACTTCAATTGGTACCAGAGCAGGTCACCAAGGTTATATTTCAGGTGTTGTGATCTTTGGGATTTATTTCTTAGGTTGTGCATACTTCTGTGAGAGGTATTCGTGGTATAGATGGTTTCAATGGAGGAGGAATTAGGGCCACCAATATTTGATGGCACAAATTACGGATATTGGAAAGTTAGAATGACGTGCTTCATTCGAGCTACTGATGAGAAGGCTTGGAGGGCTGTTGTTCAAGGATGGACCTCTCCTGTTGGTGCTAGCGGAAGTCTAAAAGCAAGAACTGAATGGACATCTCTTGAAGAGGAGAATTTTTAATCAAATAAGAAAGCTCTAAGACTCATTTATGCTGCTGTAAGTGTAAATATTATTACACTAATTTCAGATTATGATTCTGCAATGGAGGCGTGGAATTTTTTGCATAATATATTTGAGGAGAACAATCACGTTCATGAACGAAGGCTGTCACAACTCATTTCTGATTTTGAAGTGCTGAAGATGGATGTGAATAAGATTGAGAGAAGTTTGGAAGTTCTGACACAATCTGCGCTAATTGTTCCTGAAGATGTTTCTGAAAATGATCCTGATAAAGAAAGCTATGATTTTCTGGAGGTGATGGAAGAAGGTATACAAACTTCTGCATTGGGGCTTGTTACAGCAGAAGTCAATGTTACCAAAGATGTCATTGAAAATGTTTGTCAGGCTGATGAAGTTCATGTCATTATGGCATTGAAAATGGTCTTGATGCTGAAAATCTTCAGGCTAGAGAGAATGTTGGTGCTACTATTGAAGTTCACATCGTTAATCTTGGATGTCTGTTTAATTCAAGTATTTATCTCTTCTTCAAGTCAGACTCCTCACATGATTGTTTCGTTCAGATATTTGTTGATGACATTACAGTGGAGTTAGAGATTGTATTTTTTGTCTTTCATAAGTTTGGGATGATCAAGTGCAAGATGCGAAGCCTATTTATGAAAGTATTTGTGAAGATGATGGAAAGTGAAGCTGAAGTTTCTGAAGAACAGACTTTACTTCAGAACGTATATGAAAGATTAGCATTTCTCAATTTATTTTCTAGAGGTATAAGCTTCAATTGGGCTGTAAGTGATGATCTCTCTGTCAAGGCGTTGGATGGTGAAGGTCTTAATGCGTTAAGGACATCTTTGAACCTGCGTGATCTCTGTGTTATGTGAATTCTCCTTCAAAATTCACTCTTACATCTGTATGATGTAAATTTGGTTTGGTTATTCAAGAGGTGGTTTTCTCTATTGTCCTCTGTTGGAGAAGTGATTTGATTTTGTCCATATTCTGGAAGTGGTTTTTCTTACATTGGTTTTCTGTGGTGTTATCTATCTCTGGCCTGCTGAGAGACACTTATTACCTACTTCGTTACTTACTTCGAAGTACTCTATGCTTTACATTCTTGTTAGGCTTCTGCTATTCGGGTGCTTTGAGGCCTAGCGTTAAGATCTTTGACAAAAAACATCATGTTGTGGATGTTGAAAGGAAATCAACCACTACAAATGTGAGAAAAAAAAACTGTAAATGTTGATTTATTAATTGACGAGGATGAGGTTGAAGTGATTGATGATGATTTACCTACTTTAATGAAGAATGTGGTGTGAGTATAGTTAGGAAGAAGCTTGAAAAGGAGCTAGGAAAGATTTCCAAGCACATGAAGTTTTTGTCTGGATACAAGTCTACTGTGGAGAGTGTATTGAAGTTACTCCCAGAAATTGGTGTTCCTAAGTCTTCAGCTGATGGAGCAAGTGGATCAAGAAGGTACAGCTGGTGATGAAGCTTGGACTGCAGTTAACAATACTGAAGAAGGATGCAGCTGTCGATGTTGCTGAAGATGTTCCTCAAGATGCTGATGCAGGTTTAGATAGGGCTGTTGATGATGATCTTCAGGCCACTGCTGCTGCTGAAGATAGTGCAGTAAAAGATGCTGGTGCTACTGATATTCAAGTCACTGATATTGCTTCTTAGTTTGAAGAGATATTTGGAATTTTTCTTCAAGTGTTGATGATTCTCTGGAATTCTTATTTTCAGCTGGGAGATTCTTGTGAATATCAACAAGTGCTTAACTTATTCTTGATCATTGCCCACTTTGGTTATTTAAAGGGTCTTTTGTTTGGATAAATACTGGTAGTTGGAAAAAGACATCTCTCTCATCAGACGTGCAGATTTGAAGTTTTTCAAAGCATTATCTTTGCTCAGTAAAGTTGCTAGAGCCTAGAAGTTTTACTTTTGGTTTTTTCTGGAAAACCTTAGTCGCCAGGCCTTGTTGGTTTTGTCAGAATATTTTCTATTTTTGGTGAAGCATGCTACTATATCTTCTTGAAGCAGTAGTCAAGAAAATATCTCTCCTTCCTGCATGGACAATGATGGTGCTGATGTCTTAGCTCTTTATCTTTTCGAAGGTTGTTCTTGTGATGGGTGAGCTAAGTGAATTCTTGATAAGAATTAGTCAGATGTTGATTCTGGTTATGACAATGTTGTCAAGTTTCCAACATCTATGAGAAGATGCAAGTGAAGTATGACGCTCATAAGTTGAGTATTATGTTTGGAAAGGGAGCAGATGCTATGCATTTTCAAAGAGAATTTCAAGATGTCTTGAAAAGAACTTGAGAGCGTTGACATCTTGTATCAATGCTTGTCCTGTTAAAGCATTGAATTTGGACTTTGGTGAGAGTGCTCGTTCAGTTGAGGGGGAGCATTCTATTTATTTTGCTGAGATGATGGAGTTCTTGATGGTGACAGTATCCATGTTGATTAATATATTTCTCAATCTGTTGAAGAACATTTTATTGAAGATCTTGATCTTGATGCTATAAAGATCACATGAAGTGGTTTGTTAGTACAACTGGATATCCTGTTTGCTGCATCGTTTTGATACTAGTTGATCCTCCTATTTGATGCTGGTTGAGGTTTCTATGAGGAGAGACTTTGCTTATACAGATGTTCGTGTTGCTAAAAAATACGAGTTTGTTGGTCATGATGTTGTGTGCTTAATGAGGACTTTTATGTGAAGTTTGTTGAAGGTGATGCTCTCTTCATGTGTCATGGCATTAGAAGTTTGATGGATTAGTGCCTGAAGCTTATTGGTTTTTGAGGTATGAAATTTACCAGCATTTGTGAATGCACGGATTGTTCCTTGAGGTATAAGGGGATAGTATATTCAGATGTGATTTTTGGTATTATATCATCTCAGCATGATGTTTTGATGATGTAATTGGTATGAGGTCTGATGATTATGATCCAAGAACTTTTGAAGAGTCTTTTGATGTTCTTAAAAGTGTTGCTGGAGATGTGCATAAATGTTTCTCCACATTATGTTATGTGTCGCAGATTGGATCAAGAGTTCGATGTATTGAATGTCGAGGATGTTACACTCTGCCAAGGAGGTTATACTCTGATGATGATATGATGACTGCTGAATGTTACTTTTGGCTAGTTGGTGAATTTTGATTCGCTTCTTGTTCCATGTTCTTGTGTCTTGAAGATAAGTACAGATAAAGGGGGAGTGTTACAGCAATGTTGCTTGGTTTCAGTAGAAGTAGTGTATCCAGAGGGAGTGTGATGCGTACTGATGTGCACAGTAGTTGGTGAAGACTGATCTGTTTGGCGGTGTTCTTCAAAATGTCTCTCAAGATGTTCCTCAGAGTTCAGTTCAGATGTCCCTTTGCATGTTTGTGACAAAAAGGGGGAGAAAGATCAAATGCAAGTTTTGAAAAAGCTTGGATGCAGGGGGAGCTGAAAAGATCATATACAAGATTGGTTGCATTTGAAGTTGCTTATGAAGCTGTTGTGTTGCTGGTGTGCTGCTGCAAGTAAAGCATGTTGGTTCCATGAATTTTACAGCAGTCATTCTTATTATCGTGTAGATTTCTGGTTTGAACTTCTGGTGTGTCATCAATTGGAATGGTTTGGTCCTTGAGTTATTGATGCTGCTATTAAAAGTAAGTATGTTTCTAATGTTGATTTGGAGTTGAGATGTTGTCCTCTGGTTTGATCTTTGGATTTCTATATCCAAAAAGGGGGAGAAATGAAGCATGCCTTCAGGGAGAATCATTGTACATGTTAACTTTGGTGTTTGGTGGATCTGAGTGGGTTTAACATTGGTATTGGTATTGTGGGTGCGCTCCTTTACCTATCAATAGTTATTCCCTGTTATGGATTAAGGGGGAGCTGATAATCTGATCTGAAAGTTCATGTTTGTGGTTGCTGCTGATCGGTGTGATAAGTACAGTCAGTGTTCTTTGTGATGTACTTGGTTATGTTCTTGGCTGAAGAACAATGGTCTTCTATGTGAAGTGCATGCAATTTAGTTTTGGATACATAAATGCCAAAGGGGGAGATTGTTATTGCATTAGATGCATGCAATGCATAATGTGTGATTGACGATTTATGTATAAGGATTTCCGCTGTGCTGCTCACGTCACCCAAATTGCATGAAGTGTTATTCAAATATTATTTATTTGAATTATTTATTTTGGTAAGATATGGAAGATATTTGGAGAAGATATATATGGATATTTTCCATATTATTGAAGATATGGTAGAGATCTTCTAGGGCTGAAATTCTCCTACGGCAGACACATATTTATATGAGCTGAATATCATAATAGCGGCTGCGCACTTAGAGAGACCGTGAGCTGAATATCACTTTGCATATTGCAAAGTTTTTCTACACAGTGTCTGTCATATTTTACCTACTAGGGTTGTACTAGTAGATGTGTGAGTTCTGAACGTATCGTTCAGCTGTTACTTCATTGACGAAGCTGCTTGAGAACAGGTGCCATCTGCCGGTGGCTGAAGCCTCACTGTGGGTGCTCTCACGGTATAGTTCACGCTGAAAAAGAAAGTTGTAAACGGTTGTCTAGGCGACATAAGGTGGAGTCCTTTTGTGTAAGATCCTAAAGCATCCCTACTTCGTAATAGTGAATTATTTCTCTCGGATTTGTCCCCCAGACGTAGGTGTTCTCACCGAACTGGGTTACCAAACTTTGTGTTCTTTATTTCTGTTCGTATTATTGTTCTTATTTCAAATACATCTTAAAGAACATTATAAATAACATTGAAATTACATAAGTATGTACACAACTTAGAACTTCAGATATGATTTACAAAGGGCTACAGTGTTTGTAGCCGGGCCTCCTCCAAAAAGCGGGCTTTTATGATAAGCATATCTGTGATACCAAACGCACGATTACTTGAGATAAGTCTTTCTATCTCATGATATCATAGATATCAAACACACCCTAAAAGTTCCAATTTATTTCATACTCCGCATCCATCAATTTATATGGAAAAGGTTACCAATAAATCAAAATTCAAAGAAGATTTGAGGAGACGAAGCACACACCGTCAACCGTTCTACACTATAGAAATTCAAGGAAGTTGGGAAGAGAATCGACAAAGTTATTGAAATTAATCATCAAAGACATTGGGTCAATTATTTTTCTTTTCTTTAGCTTATTTGCGTTCAACATCCAATTGGAACTATACAGATATGATTGTTAGGGGTTTTTTTTTCCTTCATGTTTTTCTTATTTTGATTAAAATGTGGAAGATAGAGGTGAAGACTTCATGTTTTTGGCTTGCTGTAAAGCGGAGATGAACAATAGGAAGAGTCGCGCCACTTCCAACTCAAGTTCTATGGTTCTCAATTTTTTCTATATTTAATTATTCTCAGTTTATTGTTATTTTGTAATTTTTAGTAGAAATAATATATATTTTTTTTTTTGCTCCAATAGAGATTCAATGACTTATATATATGGGTTGCCTACTGTAAAGAGGGTGTCTCTTGAATTTTTAATGACTCCGTTTTTCTTTTTTATTAGTCTGCCATTTATAGAAATTGATGGTACAAATGGAAAGTTTTATTTGTATATTAATTATTTTAATTATATAATTAATTTTAGACGTTACAAATACACAATTCATAAATGGTATAAATTATTTTCTTTGATTTCTTACTTTTTCATTGTATTGTGTCTATAAATTTTAAAATCTGTCACCCAAAATACTCACAATTGTTTTCCGACCTTTCAATTCACTTTCCTTTTCTAATGGAAGCATGATTGATGCGTAAAACATTTGCAATAATAAGATCATGATCGTTAAGGTTTCAACAATATGCTCAAATGCGTAAGGTTAGACACAAATTATTTCTGCAAAGATCATTGAAACTTGAAAGGAGTTGGAGCGAAATTTGGTACATGTTCACCAACAATTGTCAATGTCATTTGATCTTTTTATGTTTATATAGATTATGTAGATTGGAATAATAAATGAAAATGTAGACTATGAGATATATTCTAATTTGTTCATAAAATACAAATGCATGGATCATTCATTACTCACACATGTCTAATGCCTCATTTTAAAACAAAATGCATGGATCATACACCCATCCGAGTTCTCTCTATATTTCTAAGTCTTTTTAGAAAAAATCTCCCTATATTTATAACTACCAGTAGAATTTAACAAATCTTTATTTTCATATATTTATCAATATTTTTTTTGCTACATATCGACAATTCACATTAGAAATTTTATACATAATACAATGGGAGTCTAATTTTTTTGGGTTTATAAGCATGAAATTGTTTACAACTTTGTTGGGAATTTTTTTGTTTTCTCACATGTTTTTGTTCACAGGATTTGATGTTGGGTATCGTTGATCTTCACACTCTTGCAGTCGAGTCTGCATTTTAATTGTGACGAATTTAATTAGTCATTCTATATTACCCGATTATAAGTTTTACAAGTTTATAATGTTTGATAATATTTATTTATTATAATATTTTAATTTTGTAAGTGATTTTTTTTACAAAATTAGATATATACATAAATATTTTTTTTCAATCACTCACTTAATAGCAGCCGTTACAAACATAATTCATGACAATAAATTAATTTTATTTCCATTTTATAGTATTTGGTACCTTTAAATTAATTTTGATATATTTTTTTACTAAGGCTACACTTCACTTGCATTTTTGTCCTTTTCGCAATTCTTAAACAAAAAGATGAAAAATAAATCTGAAATTTCATGAGATGTTTATTTTGGAACGAATATGGAGATTAGATGAAGAGGGACATGCAGCAAAAGGAGAAGAATAAATTTTATATATTTTTTTATTACTATTATTTCTAATTTCCACATATTTTTATTTTATTTTCGAGCTTATAATGTTATTCCATAATTTTTTGATTTAATAGGCTTCGTCACCCCCATAAATTATGTGATTAATAATATTCTATGATTATTAAATTCATAATTCGAGGGATTAAAGTGATTTTACTCTTCTATGTAAAATATATAAGAGCTATGAATTTTGTAAATAAGTAAACTTTCTAATATTCAATTTTTAATATGTCAAATTGGAGATTATACAACTATACATACAATTTTTCATTAACAACTTTTAATCATCTAATTCATATCAGCCGTTACGAAACTCAAATCAAAGAATTAATTACCTTAGTTATTTTTACTGTTTTATGATTTTAGATCTAGAGGCATATGAATGTAATTCATATGGATTTTTCTTTAATAACATCCGATATTTCTCTAAATTATTTAGTTCCATCAAATCACAATTTATTATAGTTATAAATATTTATCTTCTTAATGTTATTGCATCAAATCCGAGTCTAAATATAAATATACCATGCACTTATATAGATATTGACCACCATGCACTTATATAGATATTGACCAACAAAGTAGCGTTGGAACTTGCAACTCATAAAACGGTATATGGAAAAAAAAAAAATTACTTGTGTTTAGCCAAAATTAATGAAATTTAAGCACGCGAAAAGTAGAGCAAAACATATCATTCATGCAATAAATTTATTTGGGGGAATGCCTACCGCACAATGTGTACATTTGTGAAGCATTGAAATATTGATCGGGGCGTGTAGAAAATTATCTTTAATGATTCGTGGATGAACAATTGGGTATCTTATGTGATGCGGGGACAATGTTTAATCTGTTGATTAAGATTAATAAAATACTGGAAAAGAATGCAGATAAAGGGAAATTCCGTTGATTCTACACAAGATAAGGGAAACAAACCCTAATTTTATTATCAAATTTCCAACTCCCACGATACATAAAGAACCACATATTTATAGTCTAAATTACTTGAAAAAGAAGTAAACTAAAACCTAAACAAATAATAATAATAATAATAATAATAATAATAATAATAATAATAATAATAATAATAATAATAATAATAATAATAAAATCTATGTCACGTATATTTTATTGTTCTACAAGATATGTGTGTATTAATTTGCAATTTTTCGATGACGACAATTAAATATTGGCCGATTCCGCTTATCGTCATGTTAGTGTTGCATTATAAAAGTTGTTATCATTTCTTTTTATTTTGTTTATTTACAAAGGAAATATGCTATAAATTCTTGAAACAGTAATTTTCTCACATTCTTGAGTTAAACTCTTCAATTATCAGACCACCCACTATTATATATTTATGTGTCTATAGTTGATGTGATATTATTACTTTGACAATTTTTTTTTAATTTGATTTTAGTTTTTTAATATAAATTTTTAGGTGTATATTTATAGTAACTTTCTTTAGCATATTATTGTCACGTTATCTATGAACATAATAATTGTGCTTGCGGGCATTGAAACATATCGTTTACATAATGAATCAAGACGATCAGTTTATTGAAGATTAAATCCTACTTGAACGAAGACAGTTGTAATAGTTTAATAATTCGGCATATTGCATCTTTCTTATTGTCAATAAATTGTATGGCACCTAATGAATCGATCTAATCAAATTTTTGTATCATTTGTAAATTTTTATTTATATCTCATTAGTACTTTGGTACGGTAACAAAATAGCCAAAAGAATGTTTATATATATATTTTGTGTTGGAATTTATTCTCCAACCGATAATTACATTATACTACTATAAAGATTCAATTGACTTGAGTACATAAAATTCATCTCCATTTAACATCAATATTTGATAAATTTAAAAACTGATTTGTGTTGTTGTCAAATCATTAATAAGAATTAATAATTGTTGCTATGTTGGAATGGGGTACAGCCGTACAGGTATGTCATACAAGTTGTTTTAGGTGACGCTGATATGCATAAAAGATATTTAGCAGAAATAAAATGAATTTATTAATGAAATGAGGATAGACCAGTCATACAATCTTATGGTTGGTATCCCTCAAATAATGTAATGAGTATGTAGGCCCAGTTCGGCCAGGCCAACTATTATAGCGGGCCGATCTTAGGCCGGGCTTTTTAGGTAAAAAAAAAAAGGTTAATTCTATACATAGCCCCCGTTTTACTCTTTATAGCCCCCTCATTTAATAAAATAATAAACGTGTTTATAATTTTACTAATTTATCCCTATAGCCCCAACTTTCTCCACGTTAGTCCTCCGATCCAATCTTTGCCGATTTCTTCCGCTTTCAACCTTAAAACTTTTGTTTTTCTTCATCACTGCAAGCCAACAGGAAAAATCGACAAGTTCTGAACTCTCCCAATCCAAAATTTGACTTTTTAAGGAATCTGTTGCAATTGGACATTACATTATGAAGGTAGAGTTTTAATAGAATTCATTAAACCTGGATTTTAGAGTTTGCTGGGATCTTGTAAGTTTTCTCTTTTTCTTTTGATTTGTTGCTTTAAAAAGTTCAAATTTAAAGCCTCTAACTTCATTTATATATTTTCGTATGGTATAGAAATATGATTGTAATTCAAATTCTTCCCATTCCAGCCATTTTTCTCCACAATATTTTAAATCCGCAAACTCGACTCTCCATGTAGGTTTTTGCAGTGATGGAAAGCCTTTTGGAGCAGATTAGAAATACGAAGGTTTGAGAATTTAACGTAGGGAAATTAAATTGGGGGCTATATAGCCTGTAGGGATAACTTAGTAAACTTCAAAATACGTTGATTATTTTATTAAATGAGGGGCTATGAAAAGTAAAATGGGGGCTATGTATAGAATTACCCAAAAAATATAGCCCAATAAGGGACCATTTTGAGATTTCTTTTGTAAGCCAAAATTGGACGAGAAAATAGGATCAGATGGAACCCATTTCGTGGAAAAAAGCCCGCTGTCCCAACCTCTCTAAGCAACTGAGCCGAGCACGTGTCAGTCTGTAATGGGCTTGGGCCGTGCAAGGCTGAATCGATCCATCCCACTTGATAACCATAAACCAAGATGCTGGTAGGAAATAGTTCGGGCTCATTTGACCAGTTTAAAAGCACCATGGGCTCAAGATAGGTCAAGTTGACCCGATATTTTGCCACTATTATTCACTAGAGGTGCAAAATATTGCTAAAAAATTATTCAAGCTAATCTTTCTTTATTTGGTGCAATTGGCCTAGGCTGGCCCGGCCCAACCCAACTTGACCTAGCTCACATGGAATTCACAACAAAGTTTAGTAATTCATATCTACATAATAAGTAATTATAATATCATTATCAATTAAATGAATTTCATTCATGATAATCAAAATTTGTTAATATCAATGGTAATGGGAGTAATAACTAATCTCATATTCATAAATTTACTAATTCTTACAAGAAGTCAAGACTAATTATAATTTTGTATCATGCATTGAACCATTCCCGCTCCCGCACATTGTTTCATGACACTTCAATCTATGTGTTACCTACTATTTTTCTTTTATCGTCAATTTTACATTGTTGTTTTGGTATTTAAAAAAAAAAATACCCATTTGAAAATGTTAATTGACGGTGTATGCGCCACAAATGTTGTATTATTAATTTTATTAAATGGCTGATTTTATTTCTTATTGTTTCTTTTTCAATAATTATATCAAAATTTTGATAAGAAATTAAGTAAATGTTTCGAAATCACTTTAAACGTGTGGACAAATAAAATAATTAAAAATATCTTATTTATAATTTATTCCATAAAAAAATACTATTATTTTCCCTTTGTTTTGTCCAGTTTGATGTGTTACTTGAATATATGATGTATAAAATAATAGAACGTGTTAAACTATATCTCAAATTATATTAAAAATACTCTTAAAAACTTATGAGATACATACATTTACAATTCTAAAATAATATTATATCCATTTGCATAAACAATATTTTTTTTATAAAATCTTTTATAGTAAAATAAAATTAAAATCATAACCCGTGCGTCGCACGGGTGTGGTACTAGTTCTAATCAAAACGATCAACTATTCAAGTCTGAATTTCTCCGCGAGCTAATTTGATAGAAAATTCGATAATACTCCCATTGTCTGTAAAAAATGCAAAAAATGCAATGCGCTCTCACTGATACAGATTCTTACAAACTCGTTATCTGTCATACAATTAACCCTAGTCCTGAAACTTTAATTAATATATTATGGTTAATTAGCAGGTTAGAATCATAAATCTGATTATAATTAATGAGCTTGTGTTAATTACCTAACAACTATCGAACTTAGAGAAATTCATATCGCACACTTCGCAGACAGATAGAGATAGAGTAATATGCTTGAGAATCAACAACTTTTTTTATTTTATTTTGAGAATCAACTACTTTGAATATAATGTGAACATTTGTAACTCATATTACACGTGGCTGTCATTCTCAATTATTCTCATTTTTTAGTGGGTTAAATGCATAAACTTTGGGCTCATTTTCATTTTTAACATAATTTTCAAAAGTTCGAAAAAATTCACCAACTTTAATTTTTGTCAATTTTGACACGGGATTAATTTTTGTTCAAATTAGTTTAAGTTGATCCATGTGTTCAAGACAATTCACTATATCATTTTTGAATACTTGGCTAAGCTTATTTGAAAGATCTTGTGAGAAAATGATGGGGATTCTCCATCTTCTCTCTATTGATGCTCAGAAGAAAAAAGAATGAGGGTTCACACTGAGAAAATTGGGGCGCTTGCCCTTCTCTGTGAACTCAATGATTTCTCATGGAATACAGAACAAGGAACTCTCTCTCTCTCTCTACATATATATATATATATATATATATATATATATATATATCTATTACTATCTCCATCCCATCTACTAGCGCGTAAATAAGAGGCTGTGACGATAATGGTTCTGGATTCTTCTGAGCTAATGGATCGGGGCAGGAGAGACGACCCGTATCATGGCGGGGCGACCCGGACGGCATCCGTTGCAACCGCTGGTTTCGCAGCCATGGCGGTGCTCGATCCTCTTGCGCCCGATCTTTGCTCTCCTTCTTTTGAGAGGGAAATCTGGAGATTCTGATATAACCATATCCGTCCCCTGTAAGATAAATAGATTAGAGATTTTATCGTTATTCATTAATTATAGAAACTAAGAAAGGAGATGAATCTGCAATCTCAATATTGGTTTTTAGGGATTAGATCATTGAATGCAAAAGAAAACGTTGGTGATTTCAAAATTTCCCAACTTTATTCAATGCCCCTTTTTCCTTCCAAAACATGAATATGAACAAAGGAAAAAGATAAAAAGATCGTTGGGTGGAATTCACATGACCGCTCCAAATAAAAAACAATTTGGATAAAAGTCTATGTCAAGATTGAACAAATATCAAAATTGGTGTATTTTTTCAAACTTTTGAAAAATGATATTAAAAATGAAAATGAACTTAAAGTTCGTGTATTTTATTACATTTAACCCTTTTTTAGGAGGGTATATAAATATATTTATTAATGAAAATATAAGGGCATACGAATTTAGGTAGAGTGACCATGTTAATATTGAATATGCACATGTAGCTATGGGCCATACAAAATTTCATTTCTTATGTCATGTCCATTGCACCATTAGAGGAGCGGCCCATCATGTAAGAATTAAAAGCTTTGACATTTTTGTTCTAATTATCAAACTGAAGTTGAAATTATAATAGTATTCCCACCACATAAACGAACTCAGAAAAAGACCCTTTCTTGACTAAGAAAAACATACATTAACAGAAACATCACTAAATCACAATAAAAGTTCCAACTAGACCTATTTTATATAAACAACAAAATAAAATAAAATAAAATAAAAAGCCTAAACTCCAACTCATCAAAAAAACCTTAATCCACCTCCTCAATCTTGGGACCCGCACCACCAGCGCCGCCACTACCGCTGCCGCCAGCAGCCGTGCCATCTTCATCCATACCATCAGCGCCGCCGGCACCTTGATACATTTTGGCAATAATCGGATTACAGATCCCCTCAAGCTCCTTCATCTTATCTTCAAACTCATCAACCTCTGCAAGCTGATTCCCATCCAACCACTGGATAGCTCCATCAATGGCGTCCTCGATCGTCTTCTTATCCGCAGCCGCCAGCTTCGAGGCGATCTTCTCATCCTTGATAGTATTCCTCATGTTGTAAGCATAATTCTCCAGCGCATTCTTCGCCTCCACCTTCTTCTTATGCTCCTCATCCTCGGCTTTGTACTTCTCCGCTTCCTGCACCAGCTTCTCGATCTCCTCCTTGGACAATCTCCCCTTGTCGTTGGTGATCGTGATCTTGTTCTTCTGCCCCGTCGTCTTGTCCTCGGCCGTCACGTTCAGGATCCCGTTGGCGTCTATGTCGAAGCACACGGTGATCTGCGGGACCCCTCTTGGAGCCGGTGGGATTCCGGTGAGCTCGAATTTCCCGAGGAGGTTGTTATCTCTCGTTCTCGTTCTTTCTCCCTCGAAGACTTGGATCAGAACTCCGGGCTGGTTATCGGAATAGGTTGAGAAAACTTGCTCCTTCTTGGTAGGAATGGTGGTGTTTCTCGGAATTAGTACGGTCATGACTCCTCCTGCAGTTTCCAAGCCTAGTGATAGTGGAGTAACATCAAGGAGAAGAAGATCTTGAACTCTTTGATTCCCTTCACCGCTCAAGATCGCAGCTTGAACAGCAGCTCCGTAGGCGACAGCTTCATCTGGGTTAATACTCTTGCAAAGCTCCTTCCCGTTGAAGAAATCTTGCAACAGTTGTTGAACTTTCGGAATCCTAGTCGAGCCGCCTACAAGAACGACGTCGTCTACGCTCTTCTTATCCATCTTCGCATCTCTCAAGCACTTCTCCACCGGCTCCATACACTTCCTGAACAAGTCCATGTTCAGCTCCTCGAATCGGGCACGAGTGATTGTCGAGTAGAAATCGACGCCCTCGTATAACGAATCGATCTCAATCGTGGTCTGAGCAGTGGAGGAAAGCGTCCTCTTGGCCCTCTCGCAAGCAGTCCTCAACCTCCTCAAAGCTCTCGGATTGCCATTGATGTCCTTCTTGTGCTTCCTCTTGAACTCCTGCACGAAATGGTTCACCATCCTATTGTCGAAGTCCTCCCCTCCGAGATGAGTATCGCCAGCAGTGGCCTTCACCTCGAAGATTCCTTCTTCGATGGTGAGTAAGGAGACGTCGAAGGTGCCTCCACCGAGGTCGAAGATGAGGACGTTCTTCTCCCCTTTGCTGGAGGCCTTCTTGTCGAGGCCGTAGGCGATGGCGGCCGCGGTGGGCTCGTTGATGATGCGCATGACGTTGAGGCCGGCGATGACGCCGGCGTCCTTGGTGGCTTGGCGCTGGGAGTCGTTGAAGTAGGCGGGGACAGTAACGACGGCGTTTTTGATGGAGGAGGAGCCGAGATAGGCCTCTGCGATTTCCCTCATCTTGATGAGGACCATGGAGGAGATTTCCTCAGCGGCGAATTGTTTCTCCTCGCCTTTGTAGTTGACGATTATCATCGGCTTGTCGGCGGGCCCAGGGATCACCTTGAACGGCCATAGCTTCATGTCGCTCTGGACGGACGGATCGCTGAATCTTCTGCCGATTAACCGTTTTGCATCTGCAAACAAAACAGGGGAATGTCGTTTTCCACTACCATAACTTTCTTTTTTTTTAATTTTATTTTTCATAATAAAATTTTCCAAAAACTTGTACCAAATTATTTTCAGATAATCGTTCGAATTTCGGCGAATTTATTTCCATATTACTTGCTAGATCAGCTAAATTCCAAAGGAATTGCTATAAATTCCTCCGACGCCATATCAATCAGATCACTACTTATATAGAATGAGGCGAAATATATCAATCAATTCAAAGCAGCAACCAACAACAGGAGGAGAGACGGAGAGAGGGGAGATTAAAAATAAAATAAAAATTAAAAGGAACTTACCAAAAACAGTGTTGGTAGGGTTCATGGCGACCTGATTCTTGGCGGCGTCACCGATGAGGCGCTCGGTGTCGGTGAAAGCGACATACGACGGCGTCGTACGGTTGCCCTGGTCGTTGGCGATAATCTCGACGCGGTCGTGCTGCCATACACCGACGCATGAGTAGGTGGTTCCCAAATCGATTCCGATCGCAGGTCCTTCGCCAGCCATTCTTCCAGCAATTTAATACAATAGTAACTCTCGCAAAGCAAAAAAAAGAAGTTGCCTAAGTTTGAAATTATCGACGCTGTGAGTTCGAAGTTTCTTAATGCAGCTAGCGATGAAGGAAAGATGAGTATAAATAATAGTGGGGGTGAAAGTGAAAGTAGTCTAGAGAATTCTTGTTAATGTTGTTCTGGTTAGTTCGAGACGTTTCTTTTGCACCGATACGCAATACTTGTCTTTTAAGATTTTTCAGTTCTAGTCCTTTCTCTATTGTGTCTGCATTAGGCCCCCAACCGACTCTCTCTCTCTCTCTTTGGAACTTCGAAGCATAGGGGGTAACAACGTAATTTGGTTTATCATCTCTAAATTAAAATTTGGAATTGATGAAATTATTATTTCGGTAATTTATGGTATCTTTTTATTTATTAGTGTTTTTTTTTTTTTTTTTTTTTTTATTTATTTATTTTAATTTGGCAATACAACACTCACACACCCATACACACACGCACTCGAGATTACTCGAACCGATGGAGATTGAATAGGATATTATTATTAATATTATTATTATTATTATTTGTTTAATTAGGTTTTCATTTACTTATTTTCCAAGCAAATTCTATATTTATCACTTTTGTTATTAGACTATAAATATGAGTATTCTTTATGTATTCTAGAAGTTGGATTTTGATATAATAAAATTGCGGTTTGTTCCCTTTTCTTATGTCCTTCCGGTATTCAATAGAGAATCAACGTAATTTCATGTTATCTGCGTTCTTTTCCTATACTTTGTTAATTTTAATCAACGGATTTAGACGCTTCCCTGCATCAGTTTGTATCCAGAGTCTTGCTACCATCCTCCTACGCGATGGAGCATCTTTTTGCACCTTTTGACAACGATTATGCTAGGTTTGATTTCGCTGCAGATTATTTGGGTCCTCCGATTTACGATGATGACTCATCTCCTATTTTGGAGGAGGATATGATTCACAACTATTTGGGTCCTCCAATTTGGAGGAGGATGTTGGACAAGCTGCAGTGGTGCAGCGCGAGTCCATGCGCACTATCGGTGGTAAGATTTTTCATTTTGCCGTGGAATATTCAAGTTTTTGTGCAAATATTATTGTTTCGGATACTATGGATAAGTTATCTTTGGTGGAGGAATATCATGTGCAGCTTCCTGAAAGTCATAATGTGGACATGGATCGACATTTATTGGTTTTCTTGTTCAACCAAGGTAATTTTATTTGTGAAAAGATTAATGTTAAATTCAAAGTCACTGCTGATGTATGTCGACGTGAGGTGCCATTTGAGTTTCTGATGCCTTTAGCAAGTGATAATTCTTTTGGAGATAAGCTGCTTCGGTGCTTCCGATTCGAAGAAGAATCGTTTCGATGCAGAGGAGAATGATGGAGATTAAATAGGATATTATTATTATTATTATTATTATTATTATTATTATTATTATTAGGTTTTCATTTACTTATTTAATTACCAAGGAATTTTTATGTTTATCCCTTTTGTTATTAGACTATAAATATGAGTATTCTTTATGTATTATGGGAGTTGGATTTTGATATAATAAAATTAGGTTTGTTCGCTTTTCTTGTGTCCTTCCAGTATTCAATAGAGAATCAACGGAATTTCACTTTATCTACGTTCTTTTTCGGTGTTTTGTTAATCTTAATCAACGGATTAGACGCTTCCCTACATCACAAACCCCCGACCTCTTGGTTGGAAGGAAGCATTTTACCAACTGAGTTGTGCTTCATCGTCATTTCTATTTGTGTTATATATAAGTATTTTGCAACTAATGTGTTAATCGGTGACACTTAAAATAATGAAAAAAAAAGTAACCACCAACTTAAAAGTATATGAAATCTAGTCAATTCTCAGATGATAGGACTATTCTGTCCTTATTATAATCATTTTTTATTTTTTAATTTCATATATTATATTAATTTAATTTTTTGAAATAAAAAAAAATAAACACACAATATTAAATTTGCATCTTCATCCAGCCGCCGCCACTCAATTTGCACAGTGTTGCCCCTGTTGAGCCCTTTGTGACTTTATCACTGTTGATTGGCACGAATGGGCTCTATCAAGCTAGAATGCTAAAAGGGCTCAAATTGGCTCTATCAAGTGGCTATGTTATACCATTACCACAATTTAATTCGTTGACACATAATAGTAATAGTGATTTGTTTAGTTCTTGTTTATGTCATTTTTCGTCTTGTTATTTTGTTTATTTAGTGTATTTAGTTTGAGTTTATTAATGTTTTTAGTGTTGTTATGCTCCTTATTCTTATTTATGTTTATTTCATTATTTTGGTGAAAAAATTGCGGAAATGAGCAAAATTGTGCAAAATTCGATCGATATGCCCATAACGCTGAGCGATTGCTGCCCCACAGCGGTCACTGGCCCTCTTCTTCGGTCGTGGCGTGATTTTTACAACCTTTAGCGGGCGCTGGCTATTGTTTGGCGATAAAACAGAAATATATAGCCTAGCAACTGCTGGGACTAAGCAATCGCTGGATTTATTATTTTTATGAATTTTTAGAGTTATTTTTAGATACCCTAAGAGTAAGATGTCATATACACCACACCGATT
>CM038117.1:25245303-25263421 GCA_001642375.2 Mentha longifolia | reverse complement strand
CGTCTTGGCTTTCGAGTGAAGACGAAGTCAAAAATTCCGAACTGGCAGTCGAAGTTCTTCTTCTGTCGGTTCGGTGAGGTCCCACATTTCATCTGAATGTGGGTAAATTGAGGAACCAAGGCACCGAAGAAAGTTCGGTGTGCTTGATGAAGTGTTGACTAGCCTAGTTGATGAAGAATTCACTGAGGCCGATCTTGCTATGGCGGGGCTGAGCCCTTATGATCCAGACTCCATGGTTGAGCCGGTGAAGGGTGAGGCTCCACTTGGTCCGTTTCTTGTTTTGTATATGTTCTTCTTCATTGTGCTGAAGCTCTAACTGTTTTTCTACAGTGAAACTTCTTGGTAAGAAGAGGGCAAGGCCGGCCGCTACTGAAAAGTCACCATCCGAGGTTTCTTCGGACCGAACAGAGAGCGGACTAGGTGCCTCACCAATGGGGTCCCCTCCGGAGCGACCTCTCGTGCGAAAAACAAAACAGCAGAAGTCGGTTGTTGCTGTTCCTGCTGGAGAGGAGGATTGTACAGTTACTGCAGTTCGGTTATCTGGCGGTGTTGGACGCCAGGGTTTTGGAGAACTGGTGAATCAGCCTCGGCCATTTCCCGAGGTAGTATCACACTTACAGACGTACTTCCGCATTTCATTATATATTTTTTCAATGCTAATGTATGTTTATATAGGGTGCCGAGGACATGGTGGCGAGGCTGAGCGACCTTACCTCGGAGTTGAGCAACTTCCTGACCGCTGGGGTCGACCGCTTCAACAAAGTGGTCCGAGCTCAGCGGGATCTAGAGAATGAGAAGGGCAGCCTCGTCAACCGACTGGCATTGGCCGAAGCGAGGGTGTCGGCAGAGCGGGCTGCAGTGGAATCGGCAAAGGACGCTGCTGAGTCCGCGAAGAGAGAGGCGGCCATGTGGAAGGCCGAGGCAGAGGCGGCAAGGCGACAGGAGGCCGAGGCGGTAGCCATGCAGGGTCACTGCTTCGGTCTTATACAGAGAGGCTCTTCCGCTCTGAAAGATTCTCGGAGCTGGCCGGGCAGGTCGCCACCATCTTAAACATTCGTGCAGTTAGCGACGTGATCGACAACATCGCTTCTGATATTCCGAACTTGGACAAGGCCAAGTACGGATATCAGGAGATGTCAGATGCGGCTGTCAACCGTGCGTATGCTGAGGCGCTGTTGGAAGGCCTCAAAAGCATTCCCGTGCTGGACAGCTTAGCCTCGTCGTCTACTGTATTGACTGCCGAGGTGGTGGCGGGATGGCCAGTTGATAGGGATGAGGAGTTGGAAGAGCTAATTGCCGACCTCAACCGTACTGCCGAGCCCGGAGTGGAGGTTGCTGGCCGAGGCAGAGGGGAGGCCGAGGAGGAAGGCGATGCTGACGGCGGCAAATCCTCTAGTCAGAATGAGGAGGAGAATGCCGAAGTGGTCAGTTGATCACCTCTGTACATTCTCTTTTTTTTTTTTTTTCTTTTTTTTTTTTTCTCTTTTGTAAGGCTTTTGTACTGCGGCATCGGTAATATGTCGCTTGACTTTCGCCTTTATGGCTTAATAAAATTTCAACATTTAATTGAAACTTTTATCCTTTGCATTGTAGTCTTCCCCCACAATTTTTGATGCATCCCCGTACATAGCTCAAATCAACAACTTATTACGGGCTCTTGAAGCTAAGGATGTCGAAGCCCTTCGTTTGAGAGACCAAGCTAAGTATATCCAGGACGAGGCCGACGTGAGACTTAGAGCCGCTCAAATAAAAAATGACGAGCTTCAAGCTCGGCTCTTAGAGCTTGAAGATAAGTATGATGCCGTGAAGGACAAATCTATAAGGATCGCCGAGGAGCATGCCGAATACGAGGCCATTGTCCGCCGAAACGGCGGGAAAACCATTGCCGAGGTTGATGCAAAGGTAACCGAAATCGCAGCCCGGTGTAAGGATTGCCATGAAAGATACGGGTCGGACTCCTGGCAACTCAAAGATCAGATGGTTGAGCTGAAGCGAATAGCTAGTATGTATGATGTGATCCTAGCTCGGCGTCCGAGGTTGGCTGCTCGACTGGGAAAGGACTCTCATCCATCGAGCTCATCCACTCACACTGATCCTTCGAGATCGTCGACTTCCGCGGATCGATCAGACATGAGATATGCGCGGCATTCTAGAGAGATATATGAACAGGAACGGCAAAGATTGGCTCGACGAGGTTGAGGTCGGGGCGTTCAACCGAGTACTGGTCGGAGTCGAGGACGAGGTAGTGGTGAACGTGGTCGAGGCCGCTTTAATATAGATGATGTTTTAAATTTCAATTCCGACGGTGATTTTCCTTCAAGATGGCTTAGTTTTAGCAAACCCAAGCCTTCTAGCTCGTCTTAATCACCATGTATTGTACTCTTCCATTTTTGAAATAAAAACGGAATTTTCTGTACTCATATTAGCCTTTTACCTTGTTTTAACATAGATGTATTTCCTTGTATTATACAAAGGTAGGCCATGATGAGCATTACCTCGTCAAAAGACGAGGTTTATTAGGCTTGAATTAGCACAACCTCGTCATCCGACTTGGTTTAGGCTTTGTTCAGCACGACCTCGTCATCCGACGAGTTTTAGGCTTCGGTTAGCTCTACCTCGTCATTCGACGAGGTTTAGGCTTCGTTTAGCACGACCTCGTCATTCGACGAGGTCTAGGCTTTGGTCAGCACGACCTCGTCGTCCGACGAGGTTTAGGCTTTGAGTAGCACGACCTCGTCATCCGATGAGGTTTAGGCTTTGGTTAGCTCTACCTCATCATTCGACGAGGTTTAGGCTTTGTTTAGCACGACCTCGTCATCCGACGAGGTTTAGGCTTTGTTTAGCTCTACCTCGTCATTCGACGAGGTTTAGGCTTTGTTTAGCACGACCTCATCATCCGACGAGGTTTAGGCTTTGGTTAGCTCTACCTCGTCATCCGACGAGGTTTAGGCTTTGTTTAGCACGACCTCATCATCCGACGAGGTTTAGGCTTTGGTTAGCTCTACCTCGTCATGCGACGAGGTTTAGGCTTTGGTTAGCTCTACCTCGTCATTCGACGAGGTTTAGGCTTTGGTTAGCTCTACCTCGTCATTCGACGAGGTTTAGGCTTTGGTTAGCACGACCTCGTCATCCGACGAGGTTTAGGCTTTGGTTAGCTCTACCTCGTCATTCGACGAGGTTTAGGCTTTGGTTAGCACGACCTCGTCGTCCGACGAGGTTTAGGCTTTGAATAGCACGACCTCGTCGTCCGACGAGGTTTAGGCTTTGAATAGCACGACCTCGTCATCCGACGAGGTTTAGGCTCTTCTCTGTTTTAAACAAAGGCCGTATCTTTGTTTTTAACCGAGGTGGCGCCTCCTTGTTTTAAACAAAAGTACTTCTTCCTAGCTTTTAACAAACGTGATTCTTTCATTTTAAGCCCAGACAGTTTGAACTTCTATTTTTAACAAGGTTAGGTCGTTACGCGCGCGTTTAGCATTTACTCCCAATGTGGAGTTTATTAAATTACCCTCGTCAGGGTTTCAAAATACTAAGTATAAGTGGAATAGAGAGATGCAAAATATGATATGCAAGTATTTAAACGCATAATGAAGGAAAAATAAAACTTTATTGAAGAAAAAACTTAAAGAAGAAAAACAGCTGACAAGACGAACTGACTCTGGACACCTACGACTTTAAATGAACTGATCCTAGACATTATTCTCCTCCACTTATACAAAGTATTTTTTTAAATGATTGATGTGCCATGTACGGGGTAAGGGCTCACCGGATAGATGGGCAAGCTTGTACGACCCTTTGCCGAGGACTTCTTCAACTCGGTATGGTCCTTCCCATGTGGCTTCAAGCTTGCCGAGCCTTTCTGCTTTACTGACCTCGTTATTCCGAAGTACGAGGTCGCCCACTTGGAACTGTTGATACTTCACCCTTTGGCTGTAGTACCGAGCTACTTGTTGCTTGTACTTAACTTCTCTTATGTAGGCAAGCTCTCATTTTTCTTCCAACAGATCCAGTTCGGTTCGGAGGTCTTCCTCGTTGGCTTCGGCTGTGAAGTTGATAGTGCGTGGGCTCGGCAGGCCTATCTCTACCGGGATCACTGCTTCGGTTCCGTACACCAAACTATAGGGTGTTTCACCGTTTGAGGTCCGAGGAGTTGTTCGGTACGACCATAGGACCTGGGGTAAATTTGCGGCCCAATCTCCTTTGGCTTTGTCGAGGCGGGTTTTGAGTTCCTTGACAATCGTTCTGTTCGTCACTTCGGTTTGGCCGTTCGCTTGAGGATGAGCTACCGAAGTGAACTTTTGGTGAATGTGAAGCCCTTCACACCATTCTCTGAATGTCCGATCGGTGAATTGTATTCCATTATCCGAAACTAGGATGCGAGGTACACCGAAGCGGCAAACCACATTCTTCCATACGAAGTTGAGGGCGTTCTTGCTTATAATCTTTGCCAAGGGCTCAGCTTCGACCCACTTAGTGAAGTAGTCGATGGCTACGATGAGGAACTGGAGTTGTCCGGGAGCTTTATCGAATGGTCCGACGATGTCAATTCCCCACTGCACAAACGGCCACGGGCTTTGCATGCTTATTAGGTCGGTCTGAGGTAGTCTCGGTACCGTCCCATGGATTTGACATTTTGGGTATTTTTTAACTAGTTCGACTGCGTCTTGAAACATTGTAGGCCAGTAATAGCCCCAGCGCATGACCTTCTTTGACAGTGCTCGAGCTCCAATGTGGCTTCCACATGACCCTTCGTGAACTTCGCTTAACGCATAGTTTGCTTGGTTCGGCCCGACACATCTTAGGAGAGGTTGAATGTATGACTTTCTGTACAGAACTCCTTCTTGTAGAACGTACTTTGGTGACTTGCTTAAGATCTTTCTTGCCTCAAGCTTGTCACTGGGCAGTTCGCCCTTCTTTAAATAATTCCGAAGAGGAGTCATCCAATTTGGGGCTTCATCATCAATTACGAGGCCGACCTCGGCTTCTTCTATACTTCGGTGTTTGACTTCTTCCACTGGAGAGCTTGTTGACGAGGACGCCAACTTGCTCAAAGCATCAGCTCGGGTATTTGCTCCTCTTGGGATTCGTACCAACTCGAAGTAAGTGAAGCTTTCTTGCAGACTCCTAGCTTTTTGGAGATACTTCCTCATTCTGTCGCCCTTTGCCTCGTATATGCCGAGCATATGGCTAACTATGACTTGGGAGTCACAGTAGACTTGTACAGCTCGTACTTGAAGACTTTGAGCGAGGCGAAGTCCTGCAATTAGGGCTTCGTATTCCACCTCATTATTTGTGGTAGGGAAGTCGAATCGAAGTGCATATGTTAACTCATTTCCATCCGGGCTAATTAGCATGACTCCTGCTCCACTGCCTGTACGACCTGAAGCGCCATCTACGTAAACTTTCCAGCAGTCATGTGGGGGCTCCTTAGGATGCTCGGCTTCGACTTTGTTTCGCGGGAGTTCGTCCTGCTTTGGTGTTTCGGAGAACTTAGCCTCTACCAGGAAATCCGCTAGGGCTTGTCCCTTTATCGCCTGCCGAGGATAGAAATTTATGTCGTGCTCGCCGAGTTCGACAGCCCACGTTGCAATTCTACCCGATGCTTCAGGTTTTGTCAGGACTTGGCGAAGTGGCAGGTCGGTTAGAACTCGTATGGTGTGTGTGTGGAAATACGGTCTCAACCTTCTAGCGGCATTTACTAGTGCAAGGGCGACTTTTTCCAATGGTTGGTACCTCGTCTCCGGTCCTTTCAAGGCTCGGCTAATGAAGTAAACAGGAAGCTGCCGTCGTCCTTCCTCCCGAACTAGTACAGCACTTATAGCTTCATCCGAGGCTGCGAGGTATAGGGAGAGGACCTCTCCATCTTTCGGAACAGACAAAGTTGGGAGTCTGGCCAGGTATTTCTTCAGCTCTTCAAACGCCGCTTTGTGCTCGTCCTTCCATTCGAAGTCGGGTGCCTTCTTGAGAATTTTGAAGAAAAGGAGCTGCTTTTCGGCGGCCTTAGATAAAAAACGACTTAACGCTGCCAAACAGCCAGTCAGTTGATGCACATCATGAATGGTTTTCGGGACCTTCATCTCTTGGACGGCTCGAACTTTAGAGGGGTCTGCCTTTATACCTTCTTGCGAAATCCAGCACCCCAGGAATTTCCCTGATCGTACCATAAAAGTACATTTCGCTGGGTTTAGCTTCAGATTCACTTCCGAAGTAGATCAAAGACAACCTTCAGGTCGTTAACACAGGTCGCTGGTTCTCTGCTTTTGACGATGATGTCGTCGACATAGACTTCAACACTCTTTCCAATATGGTGTTCGAATATCTTGTCAACCATCCTTTGATAGGTTGCTCCCGCGTTTTTTAGCCCGAATGGCATCTTCTTATAGGCAAACACGCCGAAGTCCGTGATGAACGCTGTCTTCGGTGCATCCTCTTCACTCATTAGTACTTGGTGATACCCCTTATATAGATCTAGAAAACTGAAGACCTTGTGACCGACTAGGGCTTCTACTTTTTTGTCTATGTTGGGCAAGGGATAGCAGTCCTTTGGACAATATTTGTTGAGGTCGGTATAGTCAATGCACATCCGCCAATCTCCTTGTTGTTTTTTGACCATGACCGGGTTAGCTATCCACGTCGGATATTTGACCTCGAACAAAATGTCGGCTTTTTGAAGCTGTTGTACTTCGTCATGAATGACCTGCCTTCGTTCTGCCGCGAAGACTCGTTGCTTCTGTTTCACCGGCTTCACTTCGGGGTTAATATTCAGACGATGAGTGATGATGCTGGGCGCTACTCCGGTCATGTCAAGGGGAGTCCATGCAAAAACATCTCTGTATTCCCGAAGAAGTTGGACGATCTGCCGGTGGAGTTCGGCACCTCCTGCGAAGCCTACTTTGACGATCTTAGTTAGGTCGTCTTCGTAGAGTAGTGTGCTTTTCACCGGCTCATCTGATGCTGATTCTTGCTCCTGCTTCAACTCTTCGGGTAACTGTAATTGCTATGCTTGAGAGTGTTGGGGTGCCCCGGCACCTCGAAGTGCAATCTGCATGCACTCTTTTGCCCTTTTTTGGTCACCTCGAACTATGATAATCCCATTTTTTGACGGGATTTTGATCGTTAAGTGGTATGGCGAATAGATCGCCATGACCCCCACCAGCCAATCCCTTCCGAGTATAACATTATATGGAGAATCCGCTTTAACAACGAAGAAATTGATGACCTTAGTGGTTGATAAAGGGTGAATCCCCACTGTGACGGGTAGCTGTACGACCCCCTCCGTTTGCGTCTCCTGTTGGACGAAGCTCTTTAGCGGGACTGGTGCTGGTGCGAGCTGCGTCCTCTCCACTCCGAGCTGATCGAAGCAACTCTTGAAGAGGATGTTGACCGAGGCTCCGGTATCGATGAAAATTCGTCGTACGAGCTTATTGGCCACCCCGGCTTCGATCACTATAGCATCCTGATGGGGCATGATAGGTGGCACTAGATCTTGGTCCGAAAAAGTAACCACTTCGTCCTTCTTGAACCTTTTTTGGGAAGGTTCGCCTTGTTGCGGACTTCGAGCCTCGGCTTTTAACGACGATTTCGTAGCTCCCTGTGGGAGTCCAGTAATAGCTTGTACGACCCCATCATACTGAGGCTGGTCCTCGCCTTCGCCATCCTCTCGCTTCGGCTTTTTGTCGGCCTGGGGGCCGCAGTTATTCCCCCCCCCTATTTTGTCTCGTTCTTTTGTTGTTCTGAGGTCGGCCTTCATTCTGGTTGCGATTTTGGTACCTTTTAAGCATATCATCGCGCACCAAGTTCTCAATATCTTCGGCTAAGTTCCAGCACTCTTCTGTATCATGGCCATAGTCTTCATGGAATCGGCAGTACTTACCCCTGGATCGGCGGTTTGCTTTTGATTTTGACATTGGCTGAGGCTTTTCGAACATGTTGGTATGTAGCTCGTAAATTTCCGTCCTCGGCTTGGTCAGTGGTGTAAATTGGGTCTTCTCCAGAGTTTGCCGAGGCCCAAGTCGGGATTCAATTGGGCCTCGTTGCAGTCTATCTAAGGCACTTCGGCGACTTTGACTTCGGTCATTGCGCTCCTCTTTCCTCCGGTCAGATGGTTCGGGCTTATCAGCCTCGCGCTTTTTCCTATCCGCCTCATCTGCTCGTGCGAAACGATCCGCGATGCTCCACAGCTGCTTCGATGTCCGTGGCTCTTCCCTTATGATCTCCTTGTAGAGAGCACCAGATTGAATGGCATTCTGGAAGGCTGAGATAAGGACTTCGTCAGTCAAGCGATCGACTTTCAGGCTTTCTTCGTTAAACCTAGTCATAAAGTCACTTATTGATTCTCCTCGTCTCTGCCTAATGGAAAGAAGCTGGGCTGGGGTAGTTTTTGCCTCGGCTTTCTGGAAAAACCTGCGTTCGAAAGCTTCGAGCAGGTCTGCGTATGATCCGATACTGCATGGAGGCAGGCTATCGAACCAACTACGAGCGTTGTCGACAAGCAGTTCAGGAAATACCTTACACATGTAGGTATCCTCACTGAGACCTTGATTCATCATATTATATTGGTATTGGGACAGGAAATTGCTCGGATCGCATAAGCCGTTGTAAGGCTTGATAGGGGGTACTCGATACTTCTCTGGGAGAGGAATGTAAAGTATGTAGTTGGTGAAGGGAGTAGAGATCTTACTGTAAACAGTAAATCTCCCTCCTCGGTGATCGTCGTCAAGCCGAGGTGAAACAGCATGACGACGAGGTGGGGTGATGGTACGGCGAGGTGTATGTCTGGGGTCTCCTCGGCGGTTATCATCAAACCTTCTTTGACGAGGCTGCCCTTCTCGTGCGCCCACAATCTGGATGCTTTGAGAATCGTGTCGTTGATGGGAACGGGGTGTAGCTTCACGTTCTCCATGATGTCCAGCTCTTTGTTGGTTGACGAATTGCAAGAATTATGTGCCTTTATATGCAAGGAAACTCCTTACTGCATCCTCAAGGTCATGCGGCTGGAGCTTTGGTGCCTCCTCTCCGTCACGACCATTGCTGTGATCTTCTTGGCTGGGGTTGAGCGGTCTGCCGAATTGATCCACCGGAATATTTCAGATATGCCCTTCCGGAGTCAGCGCACGCTCCTTCCCGGGGCGTCTTTGATTAGGGCTGGGTGGATGGCTAGAGGCCTCAGTTGATTCATGAGCAGTTTGCTGGGCATCCGTCTCCTTAGCAGCGGCGGGCAGCGGCAGCGGCGGACTTATTAGCGGCAGCAGTAGATCGTGTTGATTTCCCGGCCATCGTGATTATAGCAAACTTGCAAAAATTTGATCAAGATTCACAAATTTCGGTTCCCACAGACGGCGCCAGTGATCGATCTTATTTTCGCAAGGTAATTAATGCACGTAGACAAGGAATTAATGAACACGAACACAAACGGAACACAAAGAGATTTACGTGGTTCGATCTATTGGAATAGATCTACGTCCACGGGCGGAAAGAGTATGGATCTTTATTGCTTGTATGAGTAGTGATTACAAGATTGTTCCTCCCTCCCAATCTATTCTAAACCCCTATTTATAAGTATCTACACATGGAATTCGACTAGGATTATAAGTCTTTTCCTATTAGGACTCTTTGGCTTGATCTCCTCCTTTACTGGATAAACACCGAGCTTCTATATCTCTTGTGGAGCTTGAATTGTAGTCGATGTAGGAGTTGCCTTGGTGTAGAGATTCCTTTGAGATGGGCCGTCGTGGGCTCGGCCTAGGTAGGCTATTTGGGCCGAGCCAAGTAAGGCTCTTCGGTGGGCCGAGCTGCATAGGCCGAGCTTGACAGTCGGAGCCCAATTACATTGGGCTCGATGCTTGGGCCTAGTGGCTAGGCCATATCCTATCACATATATACACTACAGTGACTACACCAATAATTATTTTTTAACTAATGAAATTGAAATTTATATATTATATAAAAGCAGAGTATGAAGGATATTTTCATAATTTATCTTAATTAGTTTTAAATTTTGCAATTCTTTTTAAATTAGTTTTCCTACTCACACCCCTACATCAGTGGTTATGAAAACCTTTCCCAACCGATGCATCTATTAAAATCACCAAAGTCTATATTATAAATTAATCGGCAATGGATGCATAGCGAATGAGCAAGTGAAAATTGATTCACATTTTCCAAAATATATTTGACATATTGGATAAGCAACTTCTATACCAAAATTCTCATTAATATCTCTTAATGCATGCCTTGCTTACAATTAATTTATTGCATATATATTTTATATTATTATTTTTCTCCATCCTTTAGCAAATTTCTGCATTCAAAAATTCATTTTCAATATTCAGGATAGCAACACATTATGATGTATATTAGATATGAACCTAAATCTCTAATCCAAAAGAAACTTCAATTGACTTGGTATTAATTATCTCTGTTCGTTTTCACTCACTTTATTCAATTTTCAATATTGTTATGGTGATTCAATTATTTGTCACTAGTACCACACCCGTGCGACGCACGGTGCATCCTGAGTTTTTTGCATATTTTAAGAATTATGTTTATAATTAATGAAATTTTTAACAATATATATAATTATTTTATTGTTTAATGTATATAAGTCATATTTGGTTCCAAATTTAAGAATTCATTATGTGATAATAAATTGATTTTATAATTATAACATTATTGATCAAAAGAAAAATGAATTATGATTCATTGTTATAGATATTTTTTTAATTTTTCCGATGGACAATAAATATGTTAAATATTAAATATTAAATGATTTTTACAACTTATTTTTAAATTTATTTTTGGAAATCAATTTTACAACATCTTGAATAAATCCAACTTTATATAATTTAATTAATAATTTATGTTTATTATCGATACATGTATGTACTTTATGAAGAAGAAGACAAAAAAATTCTATTTTGTTTGTGGCAAGCTTCTTAACCACAACATATACAACTTCGAGGAAAAAAAAACATTGTCTATTTGTCTCTATATCATAAACAACAACAAATAATATTTGAAAGTTGAAAATAAATTAATAACAACAATGCTCTCATTTCAAAAAATAAATAACAAACATCTCAACTAAATTTCCATTCAACATCACTTTAATTACTCGTCGAAGGAATTATTGCAGTCGATTTAACTTTCTTGCCATCTATTGGAGTTTATGAGAGACTTTTTATAGTCCAATCTTCTTCCTCCGTGGTGATATAGCATAAAATTAAAAAGTAGGTGAAGAGTGTGAATGATTAGATAACATTTTACTGAAATTTATATGCATAGAGCAATAGAAAATTAGGAAAGAAATTAATATTTTTCCATGATTATTATTTTTGTAACGTCCTATTAATTGTTTGATTAAAAATTATTATTATACAATTATGATATACCTCCATAAAAAATTATTTCCAAAAATAGTACATTAAAAATGACTTTCAGTATCTATTATTAATATTTTGATAATTGAAAGCCGCATATAAAAAAAATAATGTATAAATTGGTCATTTTTTTTAACACAGTTAAACTGAAATTTAAAAGGCCATGCCACGGAGGACTCGAACTCTGAATCTTTGGTCCCGAAACTTAACCCCCTACCGCTAGGCCAACACACGCACATGTATAAATTGGTCATTTATACCCACTTATATGTAGCAGTAGTATACAAACAAAGTCTATGGATTTTACTATGAAATAAAATTATTTCAATTTTATAATTTAATAATAAATTCAAAAAATATGTTTAGTTTCTTGTGTAGGTGTGGTGCCACGATTAGATGTGGTGGAGAATAAAAATAGCTTCTAGTCCAGAGTCCATGTTATGCAGCCTCAAGACTTGCACATCTTTTTTAATATATGAAGCATTGATACTTGCATTAACTATATATTGAGATTGGTTTTTTTTTTCTTTCTAAAAATTAAAAGACATACAAAATTTACTATTTATAGGATAAAGAAGTTAATATGATAAATTGACAATCTATAGCTCATATTACTATATAGATGATCTATATTAAAATATTGAACCTTACAATTCATCTCCAACTAAGTCGCCTAAATACTAGGCCTAAAAAATTAGGTTCATTATTAATGGGACGAAGGATTGATATAAAGCATTGATACTTGCATTCACTATATCTTGAGATTGGAATGTTGTATAGATCGGTAAATGCATACATTGAATGACTTACTATTTTTTTTTTCTCAAAAATTAAAAGACATAAAATTTACTATTTATAAGATAAAGAAGTTACTCAATATGATAAATTGACGATCTATCATACTACTATATAGATGAAATCTATATTAAAATATTAAACCTAACAATTTATCTCTAACTAAGTGTCCCCTAAATACTTGGGTCTAAAAAATTAGGCTCATTATTAATGGGACGAAGAGAGTATCACCTATAAAATTTAAAAGTAATATATTTCACTAAAATTTGAAGGCTACAATTATGAAATGTATTTTGAAATTTGTGGATACCTTGACCTAGGTGCAATGCATCTTAATAACTTTGAAAATTAAAGTTTTTTTTTTTTTTTTTTTTTTTTTTTTTTTTTTGAAAATTGTCTGAGAGCAAGGCAATACTCATGAAACAACTAATTCAAACAATAGTTAGAAGTTAAGGTAAAATTGTCTGAGAGCATTCCTAGAATTTTTCACGCATTTGAACTCAATTATATTTAATTCCTAAATTATATAAATTGTAAAAGTACTACCTCAATATTATGACTTATTAGGCTTTTGATTTCACCATCTCCCTATTATTAATGCATTATCCTATTGGAAGGGGGAAAATTACGATTTTAAATATTAAAAAATTTAATTTATGATACTCTATCATCAAAAAGTAATCGAATGTAAAAAGTGCATTAGTAACCATTGTTAACCCCATATGTTGCCACCATTGCTATTAAAGATGGGTAGATGGATCTATGTATTGGAGGTGGAAAACAAAATAAGTGTATAATTAATTATTTCAATTTATACCTCATATTAAGAGTGGACCCTCTATTCAAATCAATTATGATATTTTTTTTCAGAGATAAGTGAAAATGATGATCAACCCGGTTTCGGTTGGTGCTTTATGATTGAACTGTATAAAATTAAATCAAATTCAAAAAAAAAATATTTATTATAGATGAAGATTATAGTGTAACAACCAAAAAATTAAGGTAAAAATAAAAAAACATAAAAGTAAGGAATAAATATAATCAATTTATTACATACATCATGGATTTTGACATTCAAATCTCTAATTCTCTTCTCATGCAATATTCAACTACATGAAAATCAAAATCAATTATACTTTAAATATAAACTATTCTTGATCAAATGAATGCTCAATGCTCATGCAGCTGTCACACCCTAGTTCCCGAGGGAAGGTACGTATGCCGGGACGTGGCAATGGGTTGGAATTAAGAAGCGGGGATAGAAAGGGGCTCATGGCTTGGGGACATTTAACCCTACTGTTAAGAAATTAAATACGGGATCAGGACCCACAACACGAACTACGGGGTAGATAAATCATACTGCCCGTACCGGCCGCCTGTGTCTGAATACCCGTAGACATAAAATAATATAATATTTAAATACAGGATCGGGACATACAGCTCAAACTATGGGGCTAAGCCCAACAACCCATGTTGGCCGATTTGTCTGAGTACCCGTAATATTATATATAACTCGTGTATGAAAATATAGAGATTTTATTTATAGGCGTAGTGGAAGCATTTATTATATATTAGCAACAATAACAGTCATCTCCAGCTTCGCCTGTTCCACTAGCTCCTTAATCTGCAAAAACATTTGGAACAGAATTGCAGGTTGAGTACTAATGTACCCAATGGGCTTGTGCCAAAAATATTTTTCATAAAAAGAATAACCATGATAATAAAGTATACATAGAAGGATTTTGAAATCATTTACTTCCATGCACACAAAACCTCATTTTCTTATGATTGTGCGCGCATGTGTATTACCATGTCACTCTTATATTGATCCCAGGACATTGCCACTGCCGGATCCCTTTTTCCTTTTCAAATGAAACCATGGTTTGGAGACAATGGAATATTTCATCCAGATGTTCTCCCTTCGAAGTTAGACTCAATTGGTGATCAACCCAACGATTTCTAACCGTGCGCACAACCTCTCGATTAGTGTGTTAGACCAACCGAAAGACCCGATCGCATACATTATAAGAGCCTTAAACATGTAATAACATATTAAAATATTTTCATGGATAATCTCATTTTATCAGAGCTTAATAACTCAAATAATACTTTGTAAGTATAGAGCCTCACCTGATAATTTGGAATACCATGATAGCTCAAATCTTTAATCTTGTTACAGATTTTCTTAACGAAGTCGTATTTGAAATTCTAGGAACTCGACTATGTTTTGAGGATTTGGAACGTAATAAAAATAGAACACCCGTACTGTATTTATAGGAGAATGAACATATAGTAAGCTTGATTACTTATTGGTCTATAGTTGGTTACTCACAAACCTAATTCAATAATCATAAGCCACGTATACAGTAAATAGAAAGGTGGCTAACTATTATTCATTCCCAATCCATGCACACACGTTAATTTATATACATATTATTTATGTAATACACGTAATGTACTTGTGATCATTTATTCATTTATCTTATACAAATGCAATAGTTATATTACCTAGCTTTCATCCTAGTATATATATATCATATACGTAACAATATATATATATATATATATATATAGTCTTGGCATGAGATTTATTACTAGATTCATGCACTATCTATACGTAAAGTATATACGTATATTATAATAATAATAATAATAATAATAATAATAATAATAATAATAATTTACTTAGAAATTTTATTTTAGTTAGCTAAATTTAATAAGAAAATTTGGGATATTACAGCAGCGGTAGCCTTTCTTATCTCCATCACGTTTCTTTAGGCCTGAAAGACAAAATGAAAGAATGTAAGAGTTGATGTTTGTGAGTGATTTTTATTGTTGAATTCTATATTATATATACACAATAAAATGTATATATATGGGAAATACTAAATATTTGTCACGAATTAAGCCTTTGTAACATATGCAATTAATTGCTTGATTGAAAATTATTGATGAACACTTATGATTTACTATTTATACTTATTTATAGATATATAAATTGATAATTAATAATTAATAATTAACAATTGGAATAAATGTACATGAATATAAGTAATAAATGAACCGGACTTACCATATGTAGCTTCCGTAGCTACTTATATATTAATAATAATATTATATAGATGTTGACATCAATTTTTTTTCTTCTATTGTCATAGAAAATTTATTAATTTAACTTTGTTACTGAAAAATCTGGAGTTTTCTTATTGTTTCATTTGCCTGCCTCTTAGGAGTTAATTCTCGGATGATTATTGTGATTTCTCTTTATGAACATTTTAAGTCTTACGAGTATCTATAGTAATATTAATATACTAAAGTAGAATAGTGTATTTCCCTCCTAGATTTTTGATATTAGAGCATCTTTATTATTATTATATTTTTAATAAAGTTCTACATATTTCAAGATTTATTAGTATCATTTTTTATTTAATTCTTTAATGCATTTATTACTTTGAAAGTCTTATTTTTAGTTCATTAAAGTTCAACACATTATATAAATTTCAAATATGAATATCAATTTTAGTTCTCAACAACTCTCAATTTAGTATTTTATTATATATATATATATATATATATATATATTCCACTATATTATTTACAATTAATTATCACTTATGACAATTCATATCCTAATATTTTGGGCGTGCATGTGGTCTTTTACAACTAGCTAAATAAATATTTCAATTAATTAGAAGTTAGAGAAATTTCAAATGATAGTTCAATTTTAAATATTGTATATAAGGAGATTTCAAATATGTCTTTGTATTTTTAAATCTATGTAACTTTAATTTATTCAATATTTATAGGATACATAGAGATATCTGTAAATGTTAAAATGATAATACGTCTCTATAGATACATCATTTTATTATTACAAACTAATTATAATTGGAGATAAAATTATTTTACATGCATCGTACGGGTACAATACTAATTACTCATTATTCATGTATACTCATGTCTGGTTCAAGTTTTTTTTTGTATGGAAAGGAAATCAAGTAATTGATTCAATTACTTTTTGTTTGGTTTTGATAATAAGTTATCCATTTTCCTTACTTGGGGGTAACCCAATCCACCATATTGTTTCCCCTTAAGAAGGAAGGGAAACAAGGAGAAAGAGAATCATCTTAGAAGTGACTCTCTTTTTATTATTGAACCAAACACTCAATAAAAGTGACAATTATTATTACCATTTTCTTACTTAACTTGATTCCTTTCTCTTTCTGTTACCCAACTTGACCAAACGAGCACTAAAATAGTAATTCCAAAAACTACCGCTCAAATTAATTATATGATGATGTGACTAACTTGTTTGGACAATTTTGACATTACCTTCAAAATATTTGCACAACGTTCTAGTTAAATACCTAGGTGAAATAAACAATATACCATAATTTACGTACTGTACAACTATCACCATATTATTTTACTCCGTATATGACATAAATTACATTATATATGATACATTTATTATTTTATACTTTATATATATTCAAGAAACAAAATGTATCATCTTTAAAAGGAGGGATGGAGTATATTATTCAACTATTTATGACTTGTAATTTTCTAATGTAGTAGGAAAATTATTTTTCTTATCCAATTGGCTAGTCCGTTTAAACTTTCACTATTGTTTGCATGTAGTTGTTATTAGTGCACAATACGAGAGCAACAAATTAATGCACACATAAAATACAGTAAACTTCAGACAAGAATATAATACTAAGCTCATGTTTGGTTCAAGTTTTTAATATGAAAAGAGAATCAAATAATTGATTCTATTACTTTTATTTGGTTTGAGTAATATGTTATTCATTTCTCTTATTTGGGGGTAACCCAATCCATTACATTGTTATCCCTCAAGAAGAAGAGAAAACAAAAAGAAAGGAAATCCCCCTCACAAGTGACT
Organism: Mentha longifolia; assembly: GCA_001642375.2. Lineage (NCBI taxonomy): Eukaryota > Viridiplantae > Streptophyta > Magnoliopsida > Lamiales > Lamiaceae > Mentha > Mentha longifolia. The sequence continues at coordinate 25,246,342 of CM038117.1, read as the reverse complement.
CCTTTCTACTATTAAACCAAACACTCAATAAAACTAACCATTAGTATTACCATTCACTTACTTGACTTGATTTTATTCCCTTTCCGTTACCTAATTTGAACCAAACGAGCACTAAATGGTCAAAGGAAAATTTTTAAACTTCCTTTGATAGTATGCAGTAGTTAAATGGTATGGACATAATGTTGAGAAAAAGTGTCTGGCCCAGATTTTGTTTTAGCAGCTTAGGTCTTTACAATCCCGCTGCAGAAATATATAGTGTTCGTTATTACAAAGAGTATAACTAGGCTTCAGCAACCAAATGAAAATCGCCTAAATCTCGCCCTCAAAAGTGGTAAACGCTGAAAAAGTTCCTCATCAGAAATTGCAACTGGCTCAAACAAGACCCCTCTGTTTGAAGACTTCGAGCATTGCAGTGCCTATCTTTGCAGGTGACTCGACTACAGTGACCCCAGCTTCCCTTAGGGTCTTTATTTTGTCCTGTGCAGTACCCTTCCCTCCCGATACGATAGCTGCAAATTCAACAACTCCATTAATCAATCTCTACCCGCCTAAATACTTATTCCAATGAGATAATGATATAAAACTATAACGAAGAACTGGACCCTTTTGAGATTATGTTAAAAGTTTATGGCGAGGTGATTAGAGCTTAAACCTCAAAAGCCATTCTATAGACTCATCCTATCCAGAAGATTCCATTGGCATGTTCTACGCCTCCAAATCAAATTTGGAATACGATGAGATGACTATAGACTATAGAGCACATAGAAAAAGTTGTGTAACCACTGGAATTTAAAGAAAGAAGTACCTCCTGCATGGCCCATTCTTCGACCAGGTGGAGCAGTGAGCCCAGCATAAAAGCAACAATTGGCTTCTGAGTCCCACTTTCCTGTGACATTGAAACCAAAAAAAAAAAAGGTACTTGAGTACTAGCAAATAGAAACGATCTCTACAGGACGAAACAAAAATCATGAAAACTTCTAAGGAAGAAGGGACTGAGGAAGATAGCCAGCCACAAGCTACGCTTTTTTTTTTTTTTTTT